>LPNX010741223.1:239408-285852 GCA_001517045.1 Pseudotsuga menziesii | reverse complement strand
TATGCACAAGGAAGAACAGAAATACACTCTTCACTCTAGACGCTCAAGGTCTATGTCAAAGGAGTTGAGAGAAAACATTATGGACAGTGAGGATGTGCAAAAATATCCTCAAGAAAGTTCAAGGAAGCCAGTAAAAGAGGTTAACAAGGTAATGGAGAAACATACTGATGTTCTTCAAAATATAGAAGATATTAAGGAAGAAAAGTATAATAAAGACCCTGAGAAACTGGACAATTATAGGAAGAATCTAATAAAAACAGGGAAAGGAACTAACCAGGACACTGCCAGGGAAGAAAGGATAAAAATGTCCAAATCGGTCAATAAAGATGGTTATAGTGACAAAATGAAAGTCTCTGAAAAATCTGATGATATATTGATGCAAACGGAGACAAGTGTTGTTGATGAAGAGAATATTAAAGAGAAGAGAAGGCATTCAAAGAAAAGTACGGTAGATGACGATGGGGAGAATTTCACAGAAAAAAAAACACATAGAAAGGAAAAAAGGGCATATGAGGATGAATATGAAATGGAAGAAAAGAGGTCACATAAGAGGGACAGGAAGCCAGTGTATAGTGATGTCAAGGAGTTGAAAGAAAAAAGTCATCGGAGAAAGGGAAATGAAAAAGATTACGAGGTAGATGAGGCATCAAAACGATATAAAGAACGGAGTAAGAAGGAGCATGACAGTGACAAAGTGGACAAAAAGAAGAGAAAATACAAATATGGGCCAATGGCTGCCTCTGATTCATCAGAAGGTTCACCGGTGGAGGATGTTGATAGAGACAATAGTACTCAGAGAAAATACTATAGTCGGCACAATAGGAAGTATCGAGGAGTTTCCAAATCAGTTTCTCCAGGCCGCAGTTTTGAAGACTGAAAAGGCTGACTGGCTAGAAATTGTTGACATTTTCAGTGAGCTCTGCCCAAAGGTATCAATATTGGATTGTACTCAAAATGATGTCACAATCTGGTTCCTGTTAGGTTTGTTTGGAACTGGATTTTGAGCCGGTGTTTCAAATGCCTAATGATTGGATGATTATGCTGGACATTATGCTAGGGGCTTAGGTTAGAACTTAAAACTGAATTTGCAATGGAGGAATTGTGTAATTGAATCCTTCACATACTTATAATTTGTGTCAAAGAAAGATGACCATCATTCTGTTGCAACCTATCTTAGGTAGCTGGACTCTGCATCTTTGTGTTTTCATTTATTGTATAAGAGCTGACTGTTTTGCACACATTCTTTTCGATTAGTAAGCTTATGTCAATTGTCACACATTATTGAGTTACAAAATGTAGTTTTGAGTTCTATATGCTATTCTAGGTTGGTTCTATTTGCATGCATGTTCAAGGTCAATGTAAAATCAAAGGGTGAGTTTGAAATGGTTTCTTTTAGATTGCCAATAAACGGTGGTGGTTGTGATAACGAAGATTTCCTGTGACTGTAATGGCATTTTTCTTTTTTGTTCTTTGATCAAGTTAGGAAAGCTATAAATAACTGTTTTGGCATACTGTGCCAACATCTACTACCCACAATTTTGTCATTAGTATTTACTAAAAGAAAATCTGTCTATTTTTACCTCTATGAGACCACAGCTTCATTAACTGCCGACAATTTTGTCATTATTATTTACTAAAAGTAAATCCATATGTTTTTGCGTCTATGAGACCACAGCTTCATTTCTCATTTTTTTTATTAACTTGTGACTTTTCTCCCATACCTAGATTGAACATCTATGTCTTTGCTGAATGTTACTATGGTATTTGGTCACTCTGGCTCTGATTTAGTAAAGCAGGGGTGTGGTGGTGCTGGGAAGGGGGCAGATAGGAGAAATAGAAGAATTGGGCAAGGCCCACATCTAACATTGGCTCTCATTGACAGAGTCTAGCTTTCTGAGGAAACTTGAAAGTACCAAGGAGGCAGAAATGGATGCAGAGCTTCTATATATTTCCCAGTCCAAGATTCACAATAATTAAAAGGGAGTGAGTGTACTTAGAACTGTTGACACTACTAGTTACTATTCTTGTTACAATTCTTTTTGGTGTAAGATAACTCTCTTATGCTACGGCAGAATAAATGTCATTGGAAACTGGTTACCTTACTCTATATGTGCAGGTATTTTTTCTGACTGGCATGGAACTCACCCAAGGAGGTTCACAGCTCTGCAAAATTCCAGGAAAGAATCTAGCTTGCAATGAAACATGTTTGGCCTGTCTCCTGCACGGTAATCACTTAAAAATAATTTCTTCCTATTAGGAAAAATGTGTTGTCAAAATCATTAGAGTCAGCACCAAATATTTTATCATATGCTTGAAGCGAGTCTAGCAAGTCCTTTGGGTTAGTTTTGCCAAGTACTGAAAAGTAGCACATTTCTTTATGTTAACTTCCAATGGACTGGTAAATTTTGGTGCCATGTTTTAGTATTTTAGTTATTGATTTCCATTTTCTGTCCCAGTGTTTAAAAAACAATGAAATTAAGAAATTTTCACTTTGTAAGAAGATAAAATGTCACATGTATTATTTGTTTTAGGAATGCTCTGTTATTTTGTACCCCTCATTGCTGGAATGGTATCATATTAAAATCTTTAAAAACAAACATCTACAGATTTTAATATTCACAATAAATTCCATGGAAGCCTATGAGGTTCTCCTTGGAGATCAAGTCTTTTCATTGAGGATCTAGGCATTTATCCCAGGTTAAAATCTATTTAAGTAACTAATGGGAATTGGAGGGACTTCATTCCCTAATTCTGATCGATTTCGGCAAGTAGGTTCCAGCAGCTCGTGGTGAGTCAGGTTTCTACCCTCTTTTTTGTTGTTTCCAGCAGGTCGTGGTCGAGGCCCGAGGGGAACGTACTACAGTCTTCCTTGATCAGTTCCCAAATTTGTCGGATGGGTTTCCCTCCCACCCACGGAGATTGTTCAATTGTGTTCATTTGCTCTTGGTTGGTCGGTTGAGGAAGTTGACAGCCAAATTTTATTAAAATTTTAAATAAATCAACACACATTTTTATATTTAATGTTGATATATAAAATTTAAACAAATCAATATGTATTATTGTATTTAATATTTATAAATAAATCTAATTATATACAATTTAAATAAATCAATATATTATTTTAATATTTATATATAAAAATAAAATAATTTTAATTTCCAAAATTTATAGGCAGTCGAATTTTCTGTCGAATTCTGTCGTCAAATTTTTTCTTGTCGATTTTGTGTCGAATTTCAAGGTCTCCGAATTCGAACACGAACTCGAACCAAGTGACTTAGTCTGAGAATGTTTTGGGTACGGCCACCAAGTCCCCAAGTCCCTGATGAAGTTCCCAGCAGATTGGTGACGTTTCCTAGGGGTCCCCAAGTCCATCTAATGCAGGGACTTTGGGTACAGGGCTTTTTTTGGGGGGATGTGTCCATGTGCAACACAGGTTAATTCTATTAAGATTATTTTTATTTTTATTATTATTATTGTTATATATTTTTTTTGGGGGGGGGGGGGGGGGCGTCCCCATGCAACACAGGTTAATTTTATTATGGATATCGCTAGAACAATTATTGCTTTTCCATTTTGGTACTACTCAAAATCACTGATTTCCATAGTTTCCTATGGTGTGATGAACCATCTGGAACCAAGCATGTTTTTGTTCATTGAAGCTCAATTTTTTCTGCTTTGGGAATCTGCTCATGAAAAGGCTGGTGCTTGTAAGAAATTTGATTCACTATTGATGGGCCTGTATATGATGCACAAGAAGAAGTTTCACCATAATTCCTTTAGGGTAGAAAGATTACTGAAGAGGAGCTACGATTATCAGTTTTATGCCTCCACCATAATGTCCTTAAATTAGATCCAGTTCTCTTACAGTGGAAGAGTAGATACCCTTGGGGTCCCAGACACTCCGGAGAAACTAAAGGAGAAGTGCAGTTTTTGCTTGCCGACGTGTTTAGTAGTTTTCTGATACATTTGTTGAATACGATTTTACTACTCCCTGGAACATAAAGGTCTCCAATTATATATTTCTTGAGGAAGATTCTAGCCCAAACAATTCTGTCTAAATTGAGGTGCATTAATCCTAGTAGTGTTTGATGTCTCTCCTCACATGATTACGAAAAAGTGCAATTATTATGTGTTTTGTAATTAAATTGATCTTTTGTCATTAAATCCACTTGATAGCTAGCTGAATTTCCAAGTCTCTTCTTGATCTAAAGAGCTAGGAGGTACACTAGTTTAGTGTATAGACTCTTCATAATCCTAAAGTGTTGGGAGGTACAATAGTTTAGAACATGGCATGTATTGAAAAGGAAGACAACAATATAATATCTTTAGAATAAGTTTGTATTATATCACAGAAGGTGTACACGTTCTGCATTTACATCATGAAAAAAAGTTGGTCTAGCTTTGACTATGGATTCCATTTTGTTGACCATAAAAATCGTGCTTGTAGCAAATGATCCATTGTTCATGGTTTTCAAAAAATCTATATAATGATCAAAGTTCAGGAGAAGCCCTCATTATAACAAGTTACAATCAAGATAGATTTGAAAGTGACCCATTTTTATACTATATTTATCAATTATATCAACGGGTTATTACTAGTTAAGATATTATCCATGCCCATATTATAAACAAACAAATGCTTCCTTTTGTCACATAGAGAGCAAGCCCCTCTGCTGTGTAATTTGTTGTTTCAAACTGTCTGCCTCTCCCACAACTCTACAGTTAAAAAATCATTTTCATTCATTGCTGGTTGGAGTTTAGCTTCCTCAGAAAGTTATTTGCTTTGAAGTGAGATTTTCTTTTGGAATTTTTTGAAGGAAGCAATTTATCCACATCATAATAACCGAAACTGCTGCTGCCGTACCTGCTTTAGTCATGATTACTTTTTATTTTACTGACATGTTTTTTTTTGGTTTAAACCAGTGTTACAAAAACGGGACCGGAACCGGTAAAGCCGGCCAGTCCGACCGGTTTTTGGGCCTCACTGGATCAAACCGGTGTCTCAAACCTGAAATGACCGGTTCTGTATGGAACCGGCTGGTTTTGAGTAGTTTTACCGGTTCCTGTTTTGACCAGTTCCATACATAATTGTACAACAACACTTAAGAGGGTATTTTTTAAATTAAAAAAAGCTGGTTGAGTGGGGAAGTTTTTAGTGAAATATGCTTAGTATGGCACATAGCAAGAGCCCTTTTGCAAATTTGTATATAATGGTTTGGATTCACATGGTTGCACATGAATATATACATATATAATTTTTTGAAATTTAAGTAATTTTTGTATTTTTGGTGGACCGGTTTTGTGATCTGTTTTTTTCCCAGTTTCGGTACAGTTCTGGTCTGGTTCAGGTTTTCAGGGTTGGCTGGTTCGTCTACTGGTTCGGTTTTTGTAACCTTGGTTTAAACCACCTTTGCCTCCAAAATTGCCTATCCCAGTTTATGCTTGCTCTGTGCTTTAATCGCCCTTGATTTTGTGTTTGAGTGATTGCTGTATTTTCATTTCCAGCTCAGATCTCTATAACACTCTCGTCTAAAATTTGTCAGTATTTACACTGCTCTGCTGTACTGGCTCAACGTACTTACTCAACTTCTGTGTGGACTCATTTTATGTTATTCCTATTTGTCGGGGGTCTTGCATTAGGGTCTTGCATTACCTGTTTGGAATCTTGGGTATTAGCTGTCTTGGTAACCGACTTTTGAAAACTAGGACAGAAAGAATCATACTAAATTCTTTATTAAACATTATTTAATATTTGGGTTCTGTTTTTGAGAAAAGTCTATTTATATTAAATAAAAATATAGAACATACCAGTGTCTTTTTTATTTTGTTCTCCTCTCATCACAAAAGTGAATACATAGCCTCGAATCAAAGACATTAGCTTGAGATTTGCAAGTGATCAACGACGGTACAAGTACAAGTGTAGGGTCTACATGCCCTGTTATGTCTCCCATTGGATCAACATTACATGTGAAGTGGTTAGCTTCTAACATGTAATTCAGTAACGTGTATTTTCCTTGCCATCACTCCTCGAGGGTTCAACATTATATATATGAAATGCCTATTTCCGAGATCTTGTAAGTCAACAAAAAATGGATTCTCCCCATTTCATATATAATCTTGAAACAAATATCAAGGGGTTGCCCAACTTTTGAACTATGCTATTTTATTTATCAAAATCTCAGCATAAATCTCCATGCATGGATCCTTTTGTTAATATTTTGATGGTCAATGCAATCCAATTGTACTTTTTGCACCCTCAGTACATCATTCGCATTAAGAGTCAATCAGTCACGATGTTGGATCACTAACACAAGTCTTCTTCCATCCTATTGTCTGTTTCTTTCACCCATGTTTCAATATGTTAGACTACATGCCAAATCCTGAGTAAGTCCCAATTGTTGTCTCACTATATGTTTCCTACTAGAGCTTTCTTGTTTATTGTTTCGTATGAAATAGAATAAGATTCTTCATTGCCACAATTTCCACGATTTTAGCCAACTCATCTGAATAAAATTGGACAACTGAAAATAGGCTATAGTTATTTCCTACTAGATACTGTGGAGAAACTAAGGGAGAAGTGCAGTTTTGCTTGCTGATGTGTTTACTGATACATTTGGTTATTACGATTTTACTCCTGCCTGGAACATGAACGTCTCCAATTGTATATTTATTGAGGAAGATTATAGCCCAAACAATTCTGCCTAAATAGGGGTGCATTAATCCTAGTAGTGTTTGATGTCTCTCCTCACATGATAATGAAAAAAGCAATTATTATGTGTTTTGTAATTAAATTGAACTTTTGTCATTAAATCCACATGATTGCTAGCTGAATTTACAAGTCTCTTCTCGATCTAAAGAGCTAGGAGGTACAGTAGTTTAGTGTATAGACTCTTCTTGATTCTTAGAGTTGGGAGGTACAATAGTTTATCCATGTTTATTATTGTGCTTGTATTGAAAAGGAAGACAACAATATTATATCTTTAGAATAAATTTGTATTATATTACAGAAGGCGTACATGTTCTACATTTACATCATGAAAAACAGTTGGTCTAGCTTTGACTATGGATTCCATTTTGTTGACCATAAAAGTCGTGGTTGTAGGCTTGTAGCAAATGATCCATGGTTCATGGTTTTCAAAAAATCTATATAATGATTGAAGTTCAGGAGCAAGCCCTCATTATAACAAGTTACAATCAAGATAGATTTGAAAGAGACCTATTTTAATCCTATACTTATCAAGTTTATCAACGGGTTTATTACTAGTTAAAATATTATCCATGTCCATATTATAAACAAACAAATGCTTCCTTTTGTCACATAGAGAGCAAGCCCCTCTGCCATGTAATTTGATAAAAAGTCATTTTCATTCATTGCTGTGTAGAGTTTAGCTTCCTCAGAAAGTTATTTGCTTTAAAGTGAGTTTTTTTTTTCGGAATTTTTGAATGAAGTATTTTATCCACATCATAATAACCAATACTTGCTGCTGCCCTTCCTGCGTTAGTCATGATTACTTTTTATTTTACTGACTTGTATTTTTTGGTTTAGACCACCTTTGCCTCCAAAATTGTCTATCCGAGTTTATGCTTGCTCTGTGCTTTAATCGCCCTAGATTTTGTGTTTGAGTGATTGCTGTATTTCCATTTCCAGCTCAGATCTCTGTAATGCTCTCTTCTAAAATTTGTAAGTATTTACACCGCTCTGCTGTACTGCCTCATCATACTTACTAAACTTCTGTGTGGACTCATTTTACTTCATTCCCATTTGTCAGGGGTCTTGCATTATTCGTTTGGAACCTTGGGTATTAGCTGTATTGGTAACTGACTCATCAAATCTAGGACAGAAAGAATCGTACTAAATTCTTTATCAAACATTATTTAATATTCGGGTTCTGTTTCTGAGAAAAGTTTATTTTTATATTAAATAAAAATAAAGAACATACCAGTGTCTTTTTTATTTTGTTCTCCTCTCATCACAAAAGTGAATACATAGCCTCGAATCAAAGACATTAACTCGAAGATTTGCGAGTGGTCAACGACGGTACAAGTATAGGGTCCACATGCCCTGTTATGTCTCCCATCGGATCAACATTGCATGTGAAGTGGTTAGCTTTTAACATTGAATTCAATAACGTGGATTTTCCTTGCCATCACTTCTGGAGGGTTCAACATTATATATATCAAATGCCTAGTTCTGAGAACTTGTAATTCAACAAAAAATGGATTAACCCCATATCATATATAATCTTGAAACAAATATCAAGGGTTTGCCCAACTTTTGAACTATGCTATTTTATTTATCAAAATCTTAGCATTATTCTCCAATCATGAATCCTTTTGTTAATATGTTGATGATTAACGCAATCCATTTGTACTTTTTGCATTCTCAGTACGTCATTCGCATTAAGAGTCATTCAGTCGGGATGTTGGATCACTAACACAAGTCTTCTTCCATCCTATAGTCTGTTTCTTTCACTTATGATTCAATATGTGAGAGACTACATGCCAAATCCTGAATAATTCCCAATTGTTGCCTCACTCTATTATTTCCTACTAGAGCTTTCTTGTTTCGTATGAAATAGAATAAGATTCTTCATTGCCACAATTTCTACGATTTTAGCCAACTCATCTGAATAAAATTGGACTACTGAAAATAGGCTATAGTTATTTCCAACTAGAGCTTTCTTGTGTTGTAAGAAGTAGAATGAGATTTCTGATAATCACATTTTCCACGATTTAGTAAATTCATTTAAATAAATTTGGACAGTTGAAAAGATGCTTTTCTTTAGTTAGTAAAACTTAGTTGGAAAAGTAGAGCTCAAGCCGGAACTGAACTTTTGGCTGTAATGCATCCAATTTTTTCTTTAGTTAGTAAAACGTAGTTGGAAAAGTAGAGCTCAAGCCCGAACTGAACTTTTGGCTGTAATGCATCCAATTTTCATGTTGGTTATAATCTTATGACCAACCTCTTCACAAGTCTTACTAAGAATACAATTACATGGAAACAGACTTAATTACAACTTTGTTGGACACTGTAAATGATTTTGCAAGTTAATTTGATGAGCCATCTAACCTGATGATTTTTTTTTAACTTACTTAAAGGCTCATTAGTGGGCTTTTTCATGACTTCGTAAGATTAACACAAATAATCAGTGATATGACCATATGACCCAAGGGGGGTCATATGGAGTCATCATATACATTTAACACCATATATGACTTTCCCTGGATCATATAAATGAGCCATTCAACTTGATGTTGATCGGCTAACTTGTCCATTTAACTTTCTCTCAATTAATGAGCCATTCAACTTGATGTTGATTGGCTAACTTGTCCTTTTAACTTCCTCTCAATTATTGTAAAAGGAATCAAGCAAGGCTTTGTGAGATTAAGACAAATAATGAGTGATATGATCCAAAGGGGGGTCATATATGGAGTCCTATCATATACATTGGATCATATCATTATCATATACATTGGATCATATCATTGAGCCGTGTAACTTGGTGTTGATTGGCTAACCTGTCCTTTTAACTTACTTTCGATTTTTGTAAAAGAAAGCAAACAGGACTTTGTGAGATTAAGACAACTACATTGGATCATATCATTGAGCCATTTAACTTGATGTTGATTGGCTAACTTGTCTTCTTAACTTCCTCCCATTTTTGTTAAAAAAAGCAAGCGAGGCTATGTAAGATTAAGACAAATAATGTGTGATATGATCCAAGGGGGTCATATTATGGAGTCTTATCATATACATTGGATCATGCTGTTTAACTTTCTCCCTAACATTATTGTAAAAGAAAGCAGCAATATTGTTCATTTTTAAATTCATCATTCCATATATTCAAATAAACAAGTTATTACCAAATAATGTAAATCGCATATTGATTTGAAAGAAGCTATTGGCATCATCCTCGTCCTCCCACATATGTCATCAATATGATAATTAATTCTTCATAATATGATTTTTTTTGTGTTAGTTTCCTGTGAATATTATATGTATCTTCTATGCTCTTACCTAATCCATTTTTGGTTCTATCTCCTATGCTCCTATCTAATCCATTTTTGGTTGATGTCAAGCACGTGTTATCTATTTGATGTGGTTTCTTACATTTGTAAGATGGTGTGCTTGTCCTTCGACATATTTCTTTGACCATACGTAAGAACCTTTCCTAAGAAATGGTGTTGCTCTTATTTCTTTGGGTTATAAACCAATTTTTTTTTAATTAATTAATTCTCTGACTAAACACAAGAACGTTTCGTTGGTGTATAAACATTTCACTAGATAAAAAGCCATTTCTTAAGAAATGGTGTGGTTCTTGTTTCTTTGGCTTATAAATGAAGGAAACATACGAAGGAATAATGTTGCCCTAAAGACTTGTTAAGTTATATGATCCTTCTTCAAAATTTAATGAACAGATAAATCCAATCATTGCTATTTATAAACTCATACAAATCTCTATAATCTTGTACAAATATCGATTCATTTCTAATCCTCTATTTTCTCCGAAATTAAAAAAACAAAGCTATGGTCATGAAAATCCACGAGAAGCAATTGTGTGTATTGTATGTGTCAATTGTCACTTGGCAAAAAAACATGTGGATATTGAGGCCAATATGTCACGAGTCTAAGCTTCTCCAACCATCTGGAGCATCCCATATTGTTTGAAAGCCTAGACATGCATGTCACAAAAACAATCCATGCTTCCCAATATTGTATATGAAGCGGTTGTTGAGATCCTTTGTAATGTGCAAACAAAATAAGTTTGGTAATGGTAAAAAAGGGGCTTTAAATATAGGAGTTGTTTAGATCGCTATCATCCCAATCGAAAAAGCAAAGAATTTTTCTTTTAAGTTTTTTTATTATCCCACTTGAAAACACATAGAATTTCTCTTTTAAATTTTAAAAAATATAGGCATAACTATGTATTTCCACATGTGTTTTTTATATAGAGACTAGAGAAATATTATTAGATAAAAGGGGTTGCGTATAACCATGCATGCAAAAGGAAGGGCCTGCTTATTAAATTGTTTTGCAGAGAGAATACTGAGCTATCAAAACTAGTTACATATCAAAGGTCTTTTATGCCATACAAAGACAGAGAAACTGACTATTAAGAAATGTATAGAAAAACATAAAAAAACCATAACAAGTTGGAGCTACTGCTTCTTCTTTTCTCCCGGTCCATGGGTTGGCTGCACAACAAATGTTTCTTCCATTGGATGATCATTTGCTGGGGATTCTTGGCAACGGCTACATTGGTTCATGTTGGTCAACTTCTGCACTTCTTTAATGATGACAACATTGCCCATGAGCTCTCACAAGTCCTTGTAGTTGTCATCAATCCTAGATTCATGGTCACCCATTTCGTTAGCTAGATAATGTATGTCTGTCGCTGCTACCTTGCTTTTGTCCACGCCTCTGCCCAGAAGCTCATACATCCAACGCATGTGTTGTTTAATATCCTGCAGAGGAGACTGAATGTCATTTAGAGTCACGTCCCTGCCGTTGTTTGCCATGGAGAGATGGATTAAGAATCCAAGAGAGCAGAGTGAGAGAACTGTTCCAACAAAGGGTCAAGCCAACCATTAACTATTTCCTCAGTGTGTAGGGTACCTATAAGAAAAGGTTGAATCTGCAACTCTTCTGCAAAGAACTAGAACCCGGGAAACCTATTAGACTCCTCTTCAAAATCGCAATGGTCGACTGAGTGCAGGCGATCCGTCATCATCTTGAAGCTTCCTTCCAAAGCATGGGTGAACAATCTCTTCATCGGGGCATAGGGCAGAGCAACTATAGCATCTTTTAAGCCATCACATGGGCCGTGAATCCACCTGCAATATTGCTGAACAAATGTTCTCCTGAGGCTTGAAAAGTGGTTGGGAATGATAAGGCCGGGAGGACCAAGCGGAGTCACCCCTCCTAGTGCAAGAACTTAGTGGATTAAGGGACATAGAAATACGTTTTTTCGTGGCCCTTGATTATTGCTGATCCCATTTCTATCTTGACTCCTTGATTAGCATACTTGTCTGCTTCGGAATTGTTACCTTTGAGGATATGAAAGAAGGAGGCTTGTAGTTTTGAGGAGAGGCAGCTGACACAATCATAAATTCTTCGGAATTTAACTTCGCCACGATTGTAGCCAGTTCTCATTTTTTGAATTACTTGTTTTGAATCTCCAATATCTATGAGGTTTGAGATTTTGTTTTGTCTAGTTAGTTCCGATCCTAGGAGAAGTGCGAGCCATTTCGCCTTGTTGTTGGTTCTACGACCTATTCCCCAGGCATAAGATGTTACTATGCTTCCTTCGGGATCGTAGATTATGCCACTTGCACCTGCCTCCCCTAAGTATTTTCACATGTTACAAAATACAAGGATCTCTTATATTTGGGTTACTTTCTAGTCTTCCTTCATAGTTAAGTTCATTATTAATGAGCTTTTATATTTAAGTTCTCTATATAGCTTGGGTATTTAGGAGATTGACCTACCTACCCAAAAGTTGATTGTTCAAATGTTTGTTTATTTAATTTTTAAAAGAAAAGTCGATTCTTAAATATTTTATGTATTCAAATTTTTGTTTTGTTTGTTGATTGGAGATCTGTACAAAATCTCAGAATCACATATATTAGTTATGAAAATTGTATAATTTGAGTATCACGAGGTATTTGAGGGTGTTGAATTTACTAATGGATTAAAAACACAATTTGAACATTTTCAAATTTTAATTTTACCAAAAACATTTTATTGGATTTCAACCAAAACTCACTCTAAAACCCAAAACATAGAATAAAGAGACTACTATACAATATTTTTAATATATATAATCATTTGTGGCATATCTAACTTTGATAGTTGATATAGTATTCATCACTTGGACACCACTATGTAATTAGGGGTACATCAATATTTGGTAATCCAAATTAAACTTATTTATTTTATTGATATTGTAAATCCCAACATTTTTGATATTTTTAACTTCTATAGCAAATAATCCATTCTATTTAATTAGATTTCACTTTGTTGCATATTCATCGATGTTTTAAACTTTTATACCCAAATAATCCATTCTATTTAATTAGATTTCACTTTGTTGCATATTCATCGATAGATAGTTTACTAGTTCTTGAAGCATAAAACCTTCCACATAATTATTGATAATAATTACTTAATATACCTTGATCGCTAATGCATATGGATATAATATGGTGGTGGTAGGATTATCCTATACATTGGAGTTTTCAAACACCTTCTAATGACATTGCTTTAGATAGTTGGGTTTTCCCATGCCTCTAAATGGCTTTAACTATTTCAATGGTGAGGGGAAACTAAAGCTATTCACTTCATGCGTGTAGATTTGTGTTCTTCCACTCGATAGTTGCACACGTGGACTACTCAGTAACTAAATTTAAAAAAAAAACCCCTTCGTTTTATATATGATTGACTTTCAAGTATTCCCACTAGAGTTATGTTGCACAATGAAATAGAATTGGGAAGTGCGTGAGCTATGAATTACATTACTCATATTTTTATGTGTTGAACTATAGTCATGTTAGGCAACAATGCAACACATAGAAAGATAGTGGATAATAAGTGGGTTATCTATAAAGATAATGGATAATCAGTGGTTTATCTATTAATTATATTGATATGATTGAAGGGGCATATATGAGGTGAGATGATTATGGAATGCTTCGGTAATTGGAGAAGGATCTCTTATTTTATAAGGAATTATTGTGTAACTTATCTTTATTATTATTATCTATATTGGTGTTGTCTTCTATGTTTACATTGTTGTACATGGTTTGTGCTTTTCTCTTTTATGTTATCTAAAGTATTTTGTTCATAACATTTGGTATCAGAGCTAAGATGTTTCTAAAATGAGTCATCGCGTTTTTAGTATAATTTTTTTATGGAGATGTCTTAAAATACGAAACTTGTATAGGTCGTAGAGGACATAACGAGTTATTTGTGGTAGGAGTTTCAAATCCAAATTCATTACACATTCGAAGTTATATCCTATGGAAGGTAGAGTTTAACTAGTCCAAAGACTAATTTCAAAGAGGTGTATTGGGTTAAATTGTTATATCTTAAGCTTGAAAGATTTAAATTGAGTGAGACTTGTTGCATCAAAAAAGAGATTGATCGTAGTGTTTGTGGTACAAATATTAGGTCTTGACTCGTTATCGGTTTGGAATGATATCTAGTAGAAGTTAATGGTTTTGACTAGTCTAAAAACTAGTCTCAAACATGTGTTTTGGGTAAAACTATTATATTCGAAGCTTCAAAGACCCAAAATGAGTGGGCCTTGTTGCATGGAAAAAAGATTGATCATAGTGTTTGTGGTACAAATTTTAGGTCTTACTTGTTACATGTTTGGAATGATATATAGTAAAAGTTAGGTTTTGACTAGTGCAAAAACTAGTCTCAAACATGTGTTTCAGGTAAAACTATTATATTTGAAGCTTGAATGATCCAAATTGAGTGGGGCTCGTTGCATAAAAAAGATGGACCATAATATTTGTGGTACAAATTTAAGAATCAGAGCCAGACAATTAGATACGTACATGACTATACACTTATTTTTGGCACATTAAAATAAGGTCAAAACATCATATACTTATTTTTGACACATTAAAATTAGGTCATAACATTGTACACTTATTTTTGGCACATTGAAATTAGGTCAAAAACATGTGGTATATCACAAAAGACACATCTTGCTACTACAAAATGCAATTTTAGATTTAAATGGGCCAAAATAATAGAGTCACCTTAGTTGGAAGGGTGGCTAGAAAAACTCATATTATAAGATGTTGAAAAACTCATATTATTAATTTATGATACTAGTTTCAATATATAGAGGTTGGAAGTTGAGGGTTTTGTTTAGACCTCAATTAAGAAAAAAAAATACCTACAATTAGTGGAAATGAAGGTAATGATGAGATCAATCCCATGGAATTGTTCAAGATGATGAAATAATCTATTTCTATTAATATAGTTTTGATTAATCAAGTCAATTCTTTAAGAAAAGGAAATGACGAGTCAAGGGAAGAATTGAAAAAGAAGCACGAAGATATTTTTTGTTTGTTTGTTAGAAATTCCTGTTATTCAAGGCCAGTGCATTTCATCCATTAGCTAAGAAACTGCAACCTAGGGGTATCTAAGTCGTCAAAATCACTTGGGGATCCCACTCGGCTTGAGCCACACCAACTCTTAACATGGCCGGGTTTTTTTGTCTCCTCCCAACTAAGTCACCCTAAGGGTATTGAACTTGGGTTGCCTAACAAACGAAATCCATACCTTAATCGAGTGAGCTAGCAGGAATTGACAAAGAGGATGAAAATATATGTAGATTGTGAAACCATAATAAAAAACTTCTTGACTAGGTCAAGAGATTGAAAAAAGTAAATAAGCAAAATCAAGAAAAAACAAGTATCTTGGATGAAGAGACCACTAAAAGATTTGAAGAGGAATTTCGCAAGAAGGTTGAAGAAGCTCTAAATACTGATGACGTATAAGAAGAAATGCAATCCATAATTGTAGGACATTAATGTTAGAGTTTGCTCTTTAATTTAAATATATTATATATTTAATCTAATGCACCACTGAAAGATAGACAAACAGAGCATAAAATAAAGACACAATTTTATCTTGGGAAACCACAAGGAAGAAAACCCAACAACTTCTTTTGTATAGATTCGTCACTTAGTACAATGTCAAACAAAGATAGAAAAACCAAAGATAAGATGACTTCTGCAGCTTCTTTTTCTTCTTCTTTCCTAGTGAGCTTGTCTTTATCTCTCATGGAGCAAACTTGTTTGTGATAGCTATGTGTCCAAATGAGGGAGAGCGCCTCCCTATTTATATTCTTTCATGTGGGTGACCTAAAAACCTAACTGGGTCGACTCCTTGATGTGCTGACTTCTCATAGGGAGACTCAAAAATACATTTTACACTTGTTCTCTTAGGGACTATTGCCTCGACTTACAACAGGCGTTTTACCTAGACTCTTACATGTCTAATTACATCAATGACATCTTCGATTGGAGGGAAAACATCCATGGAAGGAAAAATAATAAAAGTACATAGTAATGATAATAATAATAATATAAATAAATCTTTCGAAGTTACATTTACAACAACACTCCCTTTTAACAAGGAGGGTATTCTTTAGACTCGGTCATTACCACAATTGGTCATAGTCTCTAGACATCATCATCATCGAATCATTATCACCGCTGCAACAACTCTTCATCTCGTCGACCATTGACTAGTGACATCTCTTGAATCTATCTGTCCTCGAAAGTTCTACAGAGCCAATGCTTTTTCATGCGAGATGTAGGTCTAGATCCCATCTAGGACTTCATCATCTCTATGAGCAAGCCATCATGTAGGTACATCCCAACATCACACACCTGTGTCTCCTATTGTCATCTTGTCGTATCCAAATCATCTCATCTCTCATGTGGAGAGCACCCCAGGTGCATATATCATAACCATCGAACAACCTACGCCTTTTTCACATGTGGAGAGCAGCCCAAGGTCACACACTTGAATCTTCTTGACATGTAGAGAATAGCCTAGGAACATCTGCGTCTTCTTGACATGTGGAAAGCATCCTATGATCACACACTTGTGCCTTCCAAACATGTATAGAGCAACCCAGATGTTTTACGTCCCTTGGTCAACACACGTCTTCTTGACATGTGGAGAACAACCCTAGGTCACACTCTTGCATCTTCCAGACATGTAGAGAGCAACCCAGAAACATTTGCGTCTTCCACCTAGTGGAGAGCATCCAAGATGTATTACGACCCTCATACCACTTGTGTCTTTTGGACATGTGGAGAGTAGCCCAGGATCATGCACATGTGTTTTCCAGACATGTAGAGAGCAACCTAGGTGTATCTGCATCTTTTGAACATATCACATCACTCCCTCTTTCGAGGAACATCAATTTGGATAACACCAATCTTTTATCTAAAGTACTTGAACTTCACTCTTGCTAACGACTTGGTCAACACATTGACTGCTCGTTTGTAGATGCTGGAGCTTCACTGCTCCTTTCTACACCATATCCCGGATATAGTGGTACTTGATCTTGATATGCTTTGACTTGTCATGGAACACCAGGTTCTTGGACAACTTCACACAACTCTGGTTATCATAGAAGATACAAGTCACCTCTAACTTGAGATCAAACAAATCTGACAGTAGCTTTCTAAGCCATACTACCTCACAACTAGCCGAACATGATGCAATGTACTTTGCCTTGGCTGTACTCAGAGCTACTCTCCACTGCTTTATGCTAAACAAAGAGATCATCCCAAATCCTAAACTGAAGCACCATCTTGAAGTGCTTTTCCTATTTATGGCACTACCTGCCCATTTTGAATCAACATAACCATGCATGTTAATCTTCTGATCCTCCACATACTTGAGCCCATACTCAATTGTATCCTTTAGGTATCTTAATACATGCTTTGCAACAATTAGGTGCATATGTCTCCGATCTATCAGTTTCTGTCTCAATGTGTTCACGACGAAGCATATGTCTAGCCTTGTGTTTGTCAAGTACATCAATGAACCAATTGTATGTCTATACATCATGGCATCAATTGTCTCTGAACAAGCATCACATAGTAGCTTCAAGTTTGATGCCATGGGTGTGGCAATAGCCTTGCAATCCATCATTATGAACCTCTTCAAAATCTCTACTGAATAATTTCCTTGACCAAGGAATATCCCATTTGATCTCTGCCACACCTCCATACCTAAGTAGTGCACCATCTTTAGGTCCTATATCTCGAACTTTGCAGCAAGTCTCCTCTTTGTATCTGCAATGAGCTCATCCTCACCTATTATGAACATGTCATCTACATATAGTAGGAGTATCACTGGTCTTCCACCCTCAACCTTGAATTTCCTATACTCTTGGTAAAGCTTAAGCTCATCAGAAAACTATCCATCCTTCCATACCACGTCTTGAGTGTCTGCTTCAAACTGTACAAGGCCTTATTTAACTTGCACACATGATTTTGGCTGTCACGTGTCTCAAATCCTAGTGGTTGCTCCACGTATACTTCCTCTTCAACTACACCATTCATGAAAGCTGTCTTGACGTCCATTTGGTGTATCTTCAATTTCATTATTGCGGCTAAGGCAAGCACAAATCTAATGGAAGTGTATATCGCTACATGTGCAAATGTCTCCTTATAATTGATGCCTTCTTTCTGGGAGAAGCCACACACTATGAATCTTGCCTTTTATTTCTCGATGCTACCATCTGCTGCTCGCTTTATCTTGTAGATCCATTTGGAAGATACTAAGAACTCCTCTTCTAGTCTTGGGACCACCTCCCATACATCATTCTTCAAGATTGATTGATACTCTTCAATCATGGCATCATTCCATGCTTTCTTTTCTGCAACTTCCTCATGGCTGGAAGGTTCCTCATCAATGATATCACAGAGTAGTGCCACATTGTTGGAGTATGGTCTTGGTCTCTTGCTCTCTCTGGAAGTCCCATATGGAGCACCATATCTCTCTGCATCTTGGATATCTTCTTGTTCCCATGCTGGGATTCTCTTGTAGGAGTTCTTCTCATGAGGTGGATCTTTAGGTCTCTGTGGTTTTGTCATGTCACGGTCTTCATGGTCTTTGATTATCTCTTCCATAATTGTATCTTTGGTCCTAGGAACTTCGGGTTCTTTAGTTTCTTCAATGTGGAATTGTCTTAACTTGTCCTAAGCCGAGTCTTCATTAAAAGTTACGTCTCGGCTGGTCTCAATTTTCTTGAATCATGGGAAGTATATTCTGTAAGCTTTTGATGTGTCACTGTATCCCACGAATATGCCCTTCTTTCTTGAAGGATCTAGTTTTTTTCTCTTTTCCTTTGGATTGTGTATATGTACAAAGGACAACCAAATATTCTGAGATGGTTGACTTCTGGTTTCTCTCCTAACAAAGCTTCTTTTGGAGTCTTGTTATCCAAGACACGGTGAGGTGTTTTGTTTTGTACATACATTGTTGTTCCTGCTGCTTCTGCCCATAGGTGCACTGGAAGGTCTTGGTCATGAAGCATTGCCTTTGCTGCTTCCCTTATCATTTTGTTCTTTCTTTTTGCATTGCCATTTTGCTGAGGATGGGAGGGAGTGCTCATCTCCCTCTTAATCCCATATTCTCTACATAGGTCTTTGAACTCTTCTGACGTGAACTCTTTGGCATTGTCTTATCGTAAAGTCTTGATCTTCCTATCGGTATGATTCTCTACCAAGGCTTTGAATTCTTTGAACTTAATGAAAACTTCATCTTTTCTTTTTCAAGAAATAAACCCTGGTTTTATGAGAATAATCATCTATAAAAGAAACATAGTATGCATACTCGCTTCAGGAGTTGGATGACATGGGGCTGCATACGTTTGAGTGGATTATGTCCAAATTCTATTTTTCCTTGCTTTCATTGCTAGGAAATGGTTTCTTTACATTATTCCCTTACACACATCCTTTGCAAATGCCTTTTTGTTTTGCTTGCATCTCGGGTAGACCTGATACTGCTTTGCTTGCAATTGATAGTCCTCTATAGTGTACATGTGGAAGCCTTTGGTGCCATAGATTCATGAATCAAGGCTTCTTCTCGTTGTCCCTTCAACTTAAACATGCCTCCCTCTTTCTCCCCAATTATTGTTACATCATCTATTGTCTTGCCTCTTGGCCATGAGTACTTGGCCATCAAAAAATGCAACACTAAATCCTTTAGCATCTAAAGCTGAAATGGAGAGAATATTTTTCTTCAAACCTGGTGTGAAGAGGACATTCTTCATCTTCATTGATTTGCTTGAACCCAACTTGTAAGAGGCTTCTCCACTCCCTTTTGTGGGATATTGGTAGTCATCTCCAAGTTTCACCTTGTGAGGTGGATCATGTTTTGATAGGTTGATAAAAGATTCTTTGTACCTTGTCACGTGCTTGGAATATCCACTATCTACAAGCCAATCATTGCTTCCATGGGTGTCGGTACCTGTAAGAGCTGATATCTAAACATATTTTTCATCACTTGAAGAATCTTCTCTTGTTCTTTTGTTTGTTGGTTCATCATCTTCAACAGTGTGAGCATGATGCCTCTTCTTCTTGTTTGTCCTTGTGGATCCTTATTTTTGGAACAATCTTTTGCAAAATGACCTTTTTCATGAATCACATGTGAAGCATCGAAAATTCGAATTGTCCCTTTTTGATCTATAGTTCTTTTGGAATCTTTTGGTCCTTCTATGAGGTTGATCCTTCTTATTGCTTCGATCCTTCTTAGTATGAGTAATTAGGGATTGGTCATCATCAACTCCTAGCTTCTCTTCTCTTGAGTGCATTCTTCCCATAATTTGTTGAATTTGATTAGCTTCTTTCTAGAGCATATCCCTTGAATGAATGAGTCCATAATCTTGGGATACCATTCAAGGTGGTCATCACAATCTCTCCTTCAACATTTTCTTCAATGGCCTTTAGTTGCTCCTTGATGTGAGAAACCCTTGTGAGGTAAGGCTGGATGGTTTCTGAATTTTGGATCTTCACATTCTTGAGTTGATTTCTCAAGGTCATCTTTTGGTTGAAGTTATTTCCTTCAAATTGTTTGATTAAAGCATCAAACATCTGCTTGGGGGTCCTTAATGATGAGACATAATGAATGAGATGATCTTTGATTAAGTTTGCAATGATCCTCTTGGATCTTATCATGCTCTTCTTGTGAGTAGCCTTTGCATCATCTTCCTCTAGTTTTGGAACTTCCTTAGAGACATTCTTGTCCAAGTCATTCTCTTCTAGAATCAGAGAGATTCTATACTTCCATGCTAGGAAGTTGTCAGCTCCTTCAAGCTTGTCCTCAATCTTGGTATGATTCAATATCTTGATATGAGAACCTCAAATGGAAATAGTAAAGAAACAGTTCTTACTGATTTGAGATGCCCAAACTGCTCCTTGATCTGGTTGACCTAGGGTTCAACAGAGAACCCTAATGTGTCAAACTTGGAATTTTGAAATTTTGTCTAGATAGAAATATGCGCCTCCTTGAGGCAATTTTCCTAATGAGGTCCTTTTCTAAATTTTGTGGAAAGAAGCTCCAAAAACTTGATGCCCTAGTTTCTCTCGGCAGTAGTGATGAGGTAAAAAATGAAACTTCTTCAAACTGGAATCTTTTTCCACCAAAAGATGCGCCTAATTGAGGAAAGTTAGCCTAGCCCTCTTTTTTGGAAAGTTTGTGGAGAAAAATGCTAGAACTTGGAAGGCTTAGTTTCTGCAGCTGCACGGTGCCTTCTTTCAGGGTGGTTTTGATACCATGTTAGATTTTGCACTTTAATTCAAATATATTAGATAATTAATTTAATGCACTAGGATCATTGAAAGATAGACAAGTAGAGCACAAAAAAAGACAAAGAATTTTATCCTGGGAAACCACAAGGTAAAAAACCCGACAACTTCTTTTGTACAGATTCGTCACTTAGTACAATGTCAAACAAAGATATAAAAACCACAGATAAGATGACTTCTGCAACTTCTTCTTCTTCTTCTTCTTCACCAACGGACTTTTCTCTCTTGGAGCGAACTTGTTTGTGATTGCCGTGTGTCCAAATGAGGGAGAGTGCCTCCCTATTTATACTTTTTTTATGCAGGTGACTTAAAAATCTATTTGGGTCGACTTTTTTACCTTACCGGGCCGATTTCTCCTAGGGAGATTCAAAAATACATTTTACACTTGTTCCCTTGGGGACTATTGCCCCAACTTACAATGGAGGTTTTACCTCGACTCTTACATGACCAATTACATCAATGACATCTTAGATCGGAGGGAAAACATCCCAAAGGTACACAAGAATGATAATAATAATAATATAAAGAATATATACCGAAGTTACGTTTACAACAACAATTAATTGCGTCGAGAGTAACAAGGTGATTACAAACTAGAATGAGGAAGATGCTTACAACCTAGTATGGGAGAGATGCCACGTTAGTTACATTACATAGTGTTCCCATGTCGGCTCTTAACTTATCCAATTTCTTGAGGAGTAAATTTTGTCTTGATGTGTAAAAAAAAAAAAAAATTACACCTCAAAAAATTATATTCCTCTCGGTGCTTAATAGATCCTTCTCCATTTACCCCAACATATTCCATAATCATTTCACCTTGTTTTTGCACCCCTTGGGTCATATCACATACTTTTATGATGACTTGGATTATTATCATTACATTATTCATATTTTCATGAGTTGAACTATAGTCATGTTAGGAAACAACACAATATAGAAGATAGTCGACAATAAGTGGCTATTTTATTAATCATACTTTTATGGTGAGTTGAATCATTCTCATTAAGCTACAATGCATGATGTTTTTTTTTAATATTCAATATGGTTCTTGCCACATATTTTTAGATTTTTGATTTACAAGCATAACTTTTGAGTAATTTTCCTATTTGGATTTTGGGTGTAAATGATATATCGTAAGTGTAACATCTTGTATTTTGACATTTGATAATTAAAACTTTAAAGCAAACTAGCTTAATTTTGTGTTTGCTTATTATCTGTTGAACGTATATCAATTAAGACTGTTGTTATGTGCAGATATGGAGAGTAAATGGAATTTATCATTTTATTTTATTAATGATGATTTTATTTAAACATGGAATATGAATATGTGAATGTTAATATAATTTATACTTTATAAATAAAACAAGTACAATATATATTGCAAATGGACTTACATGATTATTTAAATGTCATTTTGGTGGTATAGATTATCACCAAAGGAGTTGTAAATGTTTACATATGAAATTTATGTTAGTTGTTAGCTAACCCACATATTTATTGGCTAATAGATAGTTAGACTCCTAAGGTGCCGAGGACATAGTTGGATTCCTAAGGTGCCAAGGGTCACACGATGTTCTGGAGATCAAGAGGATAATTAAGTGATATTGGTTTCTTATTATTTAAGTGATATTGGTTTCATGATTATTTAATTGTGATTTGTGGGTAAGTGTGGTTTTGATAGGATGCATCACTTGCCTAAAATGGTTGTTCGATGACGTGATCATAAGAACGATATGGTTCAGTATAAGGTGTCTACCCTAGTTAAATTAGGAGGGGTGGAGGTATTGCACATATTGTATCCTCTGCAACTTAGAGCCATGGGAGGGTTGTGCGGAGAGATGCTCTCTAAGTTGTGTGATGATGACTATCAATTGCTTGTTGGGGAGGCTTGGTCGATATAATCGACACTTTAATTTATGTGTTCTATTTGGGGTTAGGTAAATATAGTTGACGCTCCAACATATTCCAATAGAGGAAATGATAGGATGTGGAACATGGAAGCATGCTAGGGAGAAACGATAGTTCGATGTAATTTAATGGATGTTGTGAGTAGTTTTATAACAACTTGGTTATTTTTGTGTGTTGAAAATCTTGCTTTACGCATGCGTGATGATACAAGTAATTTGTGTTGGTTGTATTGAATTATTGTAGCTAGTGTGATTATTAGATGTTGAGAGCTCCATTTGTTATTTTACATATTTAGATGAGAATGATAACATAGAAGAACTATGCATTAGAGTAATTATTATTTTTAATTAGTACACGCACATGTATGTAAACACTAGCTACGCATATCTACATTGTGTATGTAAACTAGTATAATTAATTGATGCATTAATCACTTATTGAATGGTCAATGATTGTAGGGAGTATATTGACTACATATGAATATCTAGTAGTATTAAATATCGTTTTTGATTTTCCTTAATTGTTGATATGATGAATTAAATAGGTATGCTGAAGTGCCATAAATTTTGGGGTAAAATGAAAAATTCATTTATAATTTAGCATGAAAAGAAAAACTTTTTATTTTATATTTATTGTTATTCAATTCAATATTATTTTTAGATCTAGTTTTTCTTAAAATTTGTAAGAGGTGAGTGATGGTCTATAAATGAGGGTGGTTGAGGAGACTTGGAGAGATGTGTATGGAAATTTGATAAATAGACAGGGTAAAGAAAAGCTTGGAGGTTCTTTGTTTTGGAGTATTCTTAGAGGTTCTTTATTGTTCTTAGAATCATGTATGAAGTGCGAAGGTTTCTTAGTGTTTGGAAGTTTGCTAGGCTCCTAGTTGGTAGGGAGGTTTAATTCCATTCTGGATATCAAAGGAGGGGAATGCTTGTTGTTGCGAGAATACTACTACATTCTTGGACAAATGCAACATTTGAACACACTTTTTTATAAGTTAAAGGTTAAATTTATGTTATAATTTAATAATTTGTTGTTGTCATGGTTATAAGATTGTTTCTAGTATTAACTATAGTATGCTATTTAATTAAAAAGTAAGGCAAAAATGCCCTACATGAAGAGTAGAATTGTGCAAACTATATTTATAGGGTGATATTTATGCATAAAAGATCATGGCTATTATTAGTTAACCATAATATGATTCCTAGTGATTGTTATAGAATGCTTAATGTACCATTAAATAAAATGTGAATTGTGAGGTTAACATTATTTTGGTTTACTTAATGAATATTATTATGAATTTGAATATAAATATAAATCAAAGAGAGATATTTTAGTTTAATGTTTGTAAAGAATTGCAAAAAATAATAACAAAAGCATTGATAGGGAAATATAAGTCATAATTTAAATTGTTAACTTTTTGTTATTTTATTAATTATCAAGTTTTTAACAAATTTCCATTTAATCTAAAAACATATTATTCCATTTTTGGAGATAAAATTATTTTAATTACAAAAACAAAAGTTTTTTTCAAAGTTATATAAACTCTAAAGATCTAAAATTTTTTAGAATTATTATCAAATATTAAAAGTTACATAAAAATTATAACGCTCTTTAAAGATTTACAAGAAAAGTAAGGATCCTTAAAATTTTATCAACCAAAATATTGAACCTTTTCCATGTTTTGATATATACTTACTTTTTTATAAGAATAGTAATTATTGGTAACTTTCATGTGTGAACTAAAATGTATTAGTGATTAAGCTTGAAATAAAATAGTGTTTTATATGTTTAATTGTTTGCTAGGTTTAAAAATGTATATAAAAAATAGATGATATTATGATATTTCACTCATTGTGAACTTTCCAATGAGGATAATTTAAATAGAAAATTGGAAAACTAGTGATTTCTAAATAATAGAGGCATTAGAATTATGTTTGATGCATAATATAATTTCATCTTCCATTGAAAGAAGGGTTATATATTTAGAATGCATTACCAATTGCCAAAGACATTCAAAATTAATTGTATTCCAAATATTTCTTGCCTTTTAAGTTAATGAATGTTTTTCAATCCCTAACTTCGAGAGTTTTAGGTTTGGCCACCTTTTTCCATTTATACAAGGACATTGCATTATTTTCTTGCTTGTCAACCCTTACATAGAAAAATCAAAACATTTATACTTGATTTTCTCTAACCTTGCAAGAATATAAAATGATTAATATCAATAATTAGGGCAGTCACCAAGGAAAATCAAATACATTAACATGCGATTCTCTATTTTCATAGAACCATATCCAATATTGAAAACCATAGACTTTTGGTTTTAGAACAAAGCAAAGCTACTTGTGAATAAGTGACTGTTTTGGTTGGTGGTTGGTTTCCATCCATTTGGATATTTGAGGAAGAAAGGGGATGTCCCAAGGTTTTCCCCAAAAAAAATCATATAATTCAATGAAGAAAGGAAGATCACCCAAGGTTTTCCCTTGGAAAAAATTTCTTCATGTGTTTGATTGATTGGTAAAGTTGCCATTGTTATTTCATTTGCCAAGGTTTAAATTTCATGAGTCATGTTCATGCAAGTATGCTAATTATTGTTACAACTAGGTGCGAGTTTTGAGTTATTTTGTTGGATTAAATCTCCACCAACATGACATTTTTGGAAATCCACTCAATCATGTCTGATAATATTTATCAAAAGAAAAATTGAAAAACTTGTATAAATGCCCAAGTTAGATTGCATTAACTCATATAGTATGAATTAGTAAACTTAAGATTCTAGATCTATTACTAATGGTCATGATTAGGGATATTGAAGTTTGTTATGTTTTGTTTTATTTTTGTTATTTTTGTTATTTTTGTTATTTTTTAGGGTATTTTTTGTTTTGAAGATGATACCCTTGCAATAATAACTCAAATCCCTTACATTGATATTATAATTACCAACTTAACATGTTATTTATTGGAATAGAATTTTGGTGGGAGGATAACACTCCATCTCATAACCACATAGGGTAGACCTAATTAGCAGGGTATATCAAAGCATTATGTTTAATAAAACAATTAAGCATTTCAATAAATATTTTTAGTGCCATTTGATCACTTGAAAGTAATGCTCATAGCTTCATTAAGTATAACAAAAAACTTAGGGACTCCATTTCAATGGATAGGTGGTAATTAGGGTAAATCTACAATGCCTAAGTATTGAGCACCTCACCCCAAGGAGATAAAAAAGGTCAAACCCATGATCTCCTGAACTTTGATGGAGAGATCTCACATTTCGCTAATGAGAGACAATCTCATTAGTCAAAAACTTAGGGACTCCATTTCAATGGAGGGGTAGTAATTAAGGTAAATCTACAATGCCTAAGTATTGAGTACCTCACCCCAAGGAGATAAAAAAGTTCAAACCCATGATCTCCTAAACTTTGATGGAGAGTTCTCACATTTCGCTAATGAGAGCCAACCTCATTAGCCAAACCTTGAGGTTAATATACTATTTTCACTTCTAAACTAACAAAACACAATATTACTTTATAAATATAACTAATCCATATTTAAAATGTTTCACTTATCTTTTAAATTTTATTTTACAGGAAAAACAATCATAGTTTAATTTTATGTTCAAAACAAAATTACAATTTGTAAGCATTAAAATGCATTTCACCATTTTGTTTAAAGTAATCTATATCATGCCTTCTAAAATAATCCATGTATGAGAACAAAGTCCAGATGCTGTCCTCTTATGCACACTCATTACTATCACAAAATAATTGTAACTAGCTACTGTGCTCTTATACCTACTCATAGTTGTTTATCCTCATATCATGAGTATTTATGCTCAATAATTTATGATTTGTTTAGCTTATACAAGCTCAAAAATAAGAAAGTTCAAGATATTTTAACACTTTTATACATAAAGAACACATTGAAATCATTCTCCAAAGATGTGCATCTCAACATCATCATCTAAACTATTAATAAAAGGAAGAATTTGAATATTTAACAACCTCACCCTCTTCCTCCTCAATTATTTGACATTGGCCTGTATCTAGCAACAAACCCACTTTGGATAGACAATTAGCCACATTTCTTTATCTGAAAATATGTTGAAAATAAATAGCATTGAAGACAACTTTACAAATTTCGGTCTATTAAAAAATTAGTCTCAACATAAAATTATATATATCATTATCCCTTGCCTTTCATTTTATCACCACTTGAGAATATACCCAAAAACTTGGATTTTGTGAGCAACTTTTATTATTATTGTTAACATATGTGTTAAAGTAAGGGCATAACCTCTAAAAAGTTGTAACCCTACCTAGGTTTTCTTTGAATTTAAGTATATGAGATTACAACCCTTGCTCCACAAGATATATGGTTCCACCAAGATTTGCCTTGAAGGATTCTTAGCCTTATATTGATTGAAACTATTATGAACAATCATGCTTTGAGTGGCATATTGTATAAGTAAGATGAACTTGTATTCAAATATACTTGCATTACTTGCAAGCCATATACTCGAAATTGTTATTAATGGAAGATATTTTACCCTCTTAATTGCTAAATTACCACACCAAGATTTAACATTGTCCTTAATAGAAGTACCCACCCATGAGCACCTGAGTGGGCATAATGCCTAAGAACATGTGTTATCTTTGTGGAGGTCAAAGGTTCAAAATTGACGGGGGGTAGGGTTGCTCATTGGGCCGTTGTGACAAGGATTGAAGGGTAGGCAATTCTTGGGGTAGAGGCTCACCCCGGTGGGCTTCGAGACGTCTCGACCCCTGCTGAGTCACAAGTTACTGGTATATTTGGCTTGCGGGCTGTTGGATATACCCTTGGGACATTGTTGTTCCCATGGTTAAAAAATTAGAAGTACCCCCCATACATTCCTATCATCATATATGCCTTCTACTTCTTTCCAAACATGCACATAATAGGTGCAAGCAACAACAAATGCATACTAGGGTCTAAATTCTCTTTATATAGTGAGCATCTATCAGCACCATACCATTTAATTTTTGTGGACTATTTCATGTTAAAACCTTGCTTCGAGGGCCAACCACATGAAGGCACACAATTGTAAGGTGCACTTGAACTTCGACACCTTCTTCCACTACCAAGTTGGGTTTAAATACGTTCTCCATATATAATCTTGTATCCAATCTTTGGAATGTATAATCCTCTAGTTTGTATTCTTTGACCAACATAATACATCCTCTATATCCTTTATCCTTACATCACTAGTCCTTATATTAGTTAAATAACCTCTCCACACTCAAGCTCTTCATTTCTAAGGCTAATCATAATTGTTGTCTTCTATCTTACCTCCAGTCTTACAAGGTTTGGATTAACCACATAAGTTAGAGTAAAGAATCCCTTCTCCCTAAGTATGAGAAGAATATTCTCTAGCAAGTTGTACTTTTCACCATATCTGGTGGACAACTCTTTACAAAGCCTAACCCTATGTCCATTCCCCACCTTTTAGATAATCCATCTTCAAATCAAAGGATAAGTTAATAGTGATGCTTTCCAAACGTCGAGACATTATGACAGGTCTCCAATGGTTTTCTTAGCTATTCTATTATAGATGGTTCAATATATATTTTTAGTAACTACTTGATACCGCAAATCTTTGCCATATATTAACATCCAAATATTTTTTGCTACTAATGGTTTTGAAAAACGATGAGTGCTTTTCAATCCTCACCTTCCCATCTCCTCTAGAGTTGCAACCCACTTAACAACTGCAATGCCCCCTTTTTTGACTCGCTAACCATAAAAACATGTAATTAATTTTCCTTAGCTCCTCTAACACTTCTTTGGGAATAAAGGCTTAGTGTTATCCAATATACAATATTTGCTTCAATCACAAATTTCACTAATATGAGTATTTCTCAATGGATAACCAATAATGGCACTAAATTGAGAATCTCTTTTCCACTTTTGCAATTAACTAGTGCCAACCATTTTTTCCATGGTTATTTGGATTTATGAAAAAACCAAGATACTTCAACCCATTTTGCATGTCACTTTGTTGAAAGGAAAAATTTAAGAGAAACCTCATCAATCTCATCTATATAGAAACAATTCACTTACCTACCTTGATCATCATATTTGAGGTTGTACAATATAGGCCTAATATCTACTTAAGCTTCATAGCATGTCTTTTTGTACCATAAACAAATAACATGATATTATCTACAAATAATGAATGAGAAACAATGATATTCCACTCTTCATGCCATTAAAGGAGGTTATTCTCTTTGTTTAATTTGAGCCCTATTTAGACCTTCATCAACAACAAGTTATACAACTTGACAAGAACCCGACATTGTTCTCTTTTTGTTTTGGGTGTGAAAACCACCAAAAGATAACCCCGAATAAAAAGCGGTGCTACTTGTAGCACCACTTTTTTTTGGGATTAAAATTACAACTTTTTGGTAAACCCAGGCAATACATCGCATTGTCGCTGCAGTAAAAACCATAAAATAGACCCCGAAATTGAAAATGGTAGCACACATGTTTCTTTCCAAGGCTAAAATTACAAATTTTTTGACATCTGTCTTAATAACCGATGCTTTTACAATATAAATGCCAAAACCAACCTATGTCTTCAAAAGAGGTGCTGCCAATGAGATCACTTTCCTTTGTCAAGTTATATTAGTATAAAAGTCTAAACTATGCTTTGAAAATAGTTAAATTAAAAAAAAATATAAAAACAAAATAAAAAACACATAAAAACTTTATGAAAAAACTAAAAAAAAACTAAATAAATTTAACAAAAAAACCTTAAACACACACACATTCTAAACATTTTGTTTTAAAAAAATTAATGGAAAAAAACAAAAATAATCAAAATTAACTTAAAAAAAGATCAAAAAATAAAAAAAAGGACAAAAATGTGTTGTGTTGGTGGTCGGTTGGTGGTTTAAGTGGTGGTGGAGGGGCGATGAGGAGGATGCGCGATTCTAAGAATTCCCCCCCTTCCTCACGCGTTGCCCCCTTCCTTATTCCAACCTTATCCTACCCCCGTCATCCCCTATCCCATACCCCCATCCCTTGTTCCCCCAACCCACTACAATCTACCCCCACGTAACTATACCTTCCCCTTACCCCTAGTCCATACCACTATGGACAACAATACTCAGCCTGCTGCAAATCATTCAATGTGACTGCAGCAGGCATGTCAACCCTTGGATCTTAAACAGTTTTAATTCAACGATTGGCATGCCTGCTGAAGTCGCATTAAATGCTCTGCAGCAAGCTGAGTATTGTTGGCCATCCCACTACTCCCCTCTTCTAACTAACTCCACTACCCAGCCTACTCTAACTTCACCTGCCCCTCCCCACATATTAACACCTCCCACCCCATATTAACACCCCACCCCACCCCCACACTCCCCTTTATATATATATAGAGAGAGAGACACACATTTTCTGTTTTTTTTAATAAGTTTAATTTTAATTTTCTTTTATTATCTTTTTAAATTTATTTATTTATTATTTCTACCTTTTAGCTAGGTTTTTATTTTTACTTTTTTTATTAATTTTTTTTTGTTTTTTAAACATTTGTAACTATATTTGTAATTGTGTTTCATTTCATTTCTTATTTTTTTTTCTTTTTCAAAATGTGTTCAAACATGTAATTTTATTTCCTCATTTATTGTTTTTAAGGTATTTTTGGGTTAAAATTTGTTTAATATTTGTTTCCTTTTTCTTGAAATTGTCATGTATTTTTTCATTTTTTTTTGTAGAGAGTTGTTTTTTTAAATTTAAATATTTTTAGGGCATGGTTTATAAATTTCTTCAAATGTAACCCGACAAAGAAAATGGGTGCCATTGGTAGAACCTTTTTTTCGAGTCGTAGGTTGATTTTGGCATTCGCATTGTAAAGACGCCAACTGTTAAGGAAACAATTTCAAACAAGTTATAATTTTAGCCCTAGAAAAAAGTGCGCTAAAAGCACGTGCTACCATTTTCTATTCAGGGGTCTATTTATGGCTTTGATTACAATGGAACCGCTCAAGGTTACCAAAAAGTTGTAATTTTAGCTCCAAAAAAAGTGGCGTAGCACCACTTTTTGGTTCGGGGCTTTTTTTCAGTGGTTTTGACACAAAATGTGAGTTTTTATGGCTAGAGTTCTCGTTTTGAGTTTTAATTTCTCGTCAAGTTGTATAACATGTTCAATGGTAAGATATAATAATGGTGAAGGAGAATCCTTGTCTCAAACAACATTTGACCCTTAACAACTTTGAGGTAGAACCATTGATCTTTATGGGGAAATCACTATGGTAACAAAAATCAAAACCTAGTGGATGAAATTAACAATAAAACCAAAGTTAACACTAACCCCTCATTGAAAGTTCCAAAATTGGTCACAAGGAAACTTGAAAGTGTCCATCTTGACGAAGTAAAAAAGATAGGAGCCAAAAGTTTAATGAGGCAAGAAGATAAATGATATGCAAATAATTCAAGTTTAGGTTATGTAGTATATATGGATGTTTCATATGATTGTGAATTGAATTTATCTACTAATATTGAACCAACTTACTTCGAAGAAGCTACTACTCACGATGAGTGGAAAAAATCCATGCAAAATGAATATGATGCTCTCATCATGATTGAGACATGGAAGTTGGTGGACCCTCCATTTGGAACCAAACCAACTAGTTGCAAGTGGGTTTACAAGAACAAGTACAAACCGAGTGGCTCACATGAAAAGCATAAGGAAAATATTGTGGCAAAAATTTTTGCATTTAAAGAAAACATTGCTTATGATGAGAGTTTATCCCTAGCAACAAAATGAGATACCATCTGGACTCTAGTGTCTTTGGATACATAGATTGGATGGAAACTTTATCAAATGGATGTGAAGATTCATTTCTTAAATGGAGACTTGAAAGAGTCTCAACCAAAAGGATTTATTGTGAAGGGAAAATAAAAAAAGGTATCCAAACTCATCACGTCACGCATGGTATGGAAAGCTAACTGAGCATATTCTGGAGTCAAATTTCAAACACTTTAATCTTGATGATGCAACATTGTAAAGAAAATTGGAACATTTGTTGTATATCTCGTGGTGTATGTAGATGATAGGTAACAATGAAAGCTACATTGCATCCATTAAGAAAGAGTTGAAGAAAGGATTTGTGATGACAAATTTGGTACATCTTCACTACTACTTGAGAAGTGAAGTAACCTAGAATCCAAATTACATATTCATCTACTAGAAGTACATTGGAGAATTGTTGAACAAGGTTGGCATTAGAAATTGTAATCCTCTCTCCACTCCAATGGAATAAATCCCGAAGCTCACATCAAAATAAGAGAATTAATTTTAGGATGAAACCAACTACATACAACTTGTGTGGAGTCTTATCTACCTTACCACCACTAGACCGAATATTTAATTTACTGTTGAGATCATTTTCAAGTTCATGCAAAAACCTTGTGAAGGACATTGGTTTGTTGCAAAAAGAGTTCTAAAATCCTTGAAGGGGGATCAAGATTTTGGACTCAATTATTCTAAGGTGGATGAATTCAAATTGATTGGATATTATGATTCATATTTTGATGAAAAAAATGGAGAGTTTACTTCAAGCTACCTCATGAGTCTTGGATCAAAAAATATCTCATGGAGACCACACAAACAATATATTCCAATAGATTCCACAATAGAGGTAGAATACGTGGATGCAAAAGAAGCAACAAAGGATATTGTGTGGCTCATGAAAATACTTGAAGATTTGTAGGAGAAATAAATGAATTCTACTCCCTTATTTATTGACACCACTTTTACAATCAAGTTGGAAAAGAACCCTATATTACATGATTGAAGTAAGCACATCGGCACAAAGTACCATATGATTCGATATCATGTAGAGGCCAAGCCAATTCATTTGAGACATTGTTCCACAAATGAGCGAATTACAGACATATTCACCAAAGCGATTGGAAGAGATATTCTTGAAAGGTTTTGAAAGATGCTTGGATTCACGAGCACTCTTTCTGTTAGGATTATTAATCCTCCCTTGTCCAAATTTGGTCATATGTCTAAATTGTGAGCCATGTCTAAATCGGAGTCCATCTAGTCTATTTATAGTCATTAACACCATTGGGTCCACTTGACCTAATTGGGGCACATGTTTCAGTTACTAAAGTGTGGGGAACACTAATTGAGACTCACTGCCACTTATTTCACTTGATTGCATAAGTTTAGGAGCCTCCTAGATCAATCCCTACAATTTAGGAAGCCACTGGGAGTGCCGAAACCAACCAAGGTCAGTTCACTTTAGTTAATGACTAGTCAAGCTAAGTTAGGAGTCAGTTACATTTAGTTCAAGTCCTCTACATTCAGTTAGCGCTAGGTTTACTTGACTGCACACATGTGGGGCGCATTTATCACCTACCACAGTCAGTTAACCTTAGTCAACACTGAATGTAACACTTTAGTTGTGTTTTAGAGCTTCGATGAACTCCGGTTATGGTTTAGACAAGGTCAATTAACCACTGAGTCCTCCGATAGTGATTTAGACAAGGTCTTGGTTACCTATAGTCAAGTAGAGTCTAATCAATTCGAAATTCCTCATGTGGATTCAAATTGCTTGTGGCTATTAAAGCCATTTTACTTCTTTGTAATTATCATCGGATTACTTTTTTGATTAATGAAAGCATTCACAGCTGCAAGCCTTTTGCACTGTTTCATTCTTCAATTGCCGAGTAAATTGTGAGATCCACTTTGTGAGTTGTGTATTTGTCTACAGATCTATATGCTCAAATTTACATGGTATCAGAGCCTCGGTGGACAAGACTCCTCTCCTCCTTAGATCTCCAGCCAGATCAATTTTTTTTCCAGTACTGCACCAAAAGCGGAGAATTTACCACTTAATATCCCAAGTTAAGAAATTGTTGATCAAGCTTTCTTGATCAACTATGCTGGGTGTGAAGGAAATTCCAAAAGTTCAGACTGCCGACCTTACTTTGTATGTTTGATTGTGTGACAGGTTATCAGCTTCTCTTGCAGCATTCGCTACAAGCAGCCCTTTCTTCTCACTGCATTCGCTACAACAGCCCAGTTCTTCCTATTACATTCGAAATGGCTCATCAAATAGAGCTTCTCACTCCCTTCAACTATCACCAGTGGAAGGATGACATGACAGTATTGCTCCGCACCAAGCATCTCTTCAGACTCATAGAAGAAACAGAGGAAGAGCCAGAATCAGATAAAGACAAAGCTAAGTACATGAACAGGATTGATGAAGCCATTGGTCTCATTCTCTTCTCAGTATCTAGAGATCTTTGATTTCACATCCAAGACTTGGACACTCCCAAGGAGGTTTGGGACAAGATTGCTTCCTTATTTGATAAGTATGATGAGATGAGGATCCATCAGCTAGAAAATGATCTGATTACTCTCAATCCATCTAATTTCGAATCTCTAAATGAATTCTTCTCAAAGTTCAAGAATCTGATATATCAGTTGAAGCAATCCAAAGTGAAGAAGGATGAAGATTAGCTCATCCTTGCCATTCTCACAAAGCTCAATGCAGACTACTCAGTTTTTGTATCCACCTTCCAAACAGTAAGGCTCACTACTCCAAATTGGAAGATGCCCACTCTTAATGCCTTCATCCAATCTCTTATTTCTGAGAATGATAAATTGATCCAAATGGGGATCATCCGATCTCCCAAAGATCTAGCTCTAGTTACAAGAGGAGATAAGGTAACGAATGACAAAGGAAATCAAAGAGATGAGTCCCCCGTGAAGAAAGAGCAGTCAAAAGAACCTTAAGGATCGAAGAGAAGCAAGAAGAATGGCAAAGGCAAGGACCTCTGCTCTTACTGTGGAAGGGGCTTCCATTCAGAAAGCTCCTGTATGAGAAGACAACTTAATGAAATGGCCCTTCTCTTGAAAAAGCACAACATTTATGTACCTGCTAGAGCAAGGAAGGAAGACTCTGAAGAAGAATACCAAAGGAAAGGACATGCACTGAAGGCTTGCTACACATCAACACCTGTCTTCCTCATTGATTCTGGAGCTTCCAACCATATGGCTGCATCCATAGAATCATTCTCTTCTTTTCAGTCCTTTGATGGTCCTAGTATTCAGATGGGAAATAACAGTGAAGTCAAAACAAAAGGGAAGGGATCTATCCAACTTGAACATGGAAGGTTCAAAGATGTGTTATTTGTTCCCTCCCTAGCTTCAAACCTGTTATCTGTCTATCAGATGACCCATACTGGATCTACAAAGCGAGTGATCTTTGGTCCTAACTCAGTGGAGATCACATATATCTCTACTGGGAGCATCATAGCAAAGGGTACTGCAAATCATGCTTCAAAAACATATGAGTTCTCACATTTCATGGCTCCTTCAGAACCAGTGCACTCTCAGTAGCCACCTGCAAAGGAAGGTAAAAACATTGCATCTACTTCTTTTACAGCTTCTACTAGTATTGCAGATCCATCTATATCAGTTTATGACATTGAGATTCAGGGTGACTCAGATCTAGATTCAGTCCCTACTTCCAAATTGGAAGCTAGGAAGATGACTGGAAACTCATCTAACACTTAGAAAGGAAAGACTCTTGCGCTATGTCATACTATTTTACCTCCTTCAAAGAGATGCAATAGAATTCCTGTAAGATGCAATATGGCAAGGGCTCAGTCTTACTACATTCAGAAGAATGGATATGATCATACACCTCTTCATTCAGCAAGAGACAAAGATTACATTCCTCCTTCCTCTCATCATCATATAAGAAAGAGAAGTCTACATGCCAGGCCCCAGAATACCTGTGCACATCACACCATGCATGCTGCTTCACTACCTCACAGAGATGAAGATCGCAACAACATATTTTCAAGTTTTTCAAACTTGAGACCGTATTCTACCTGCTTAGATAGAGGGAAGGCTTTTTTCCCATGTGGTTTTTGCCCCGACTCCTTGTATTAAGCTGTTACTTTATTTTACTTGATGTAATGGGTGACCTATGGTCTTAGTTACTAGGGCCCACAGTTTGTCCAAGTTAGAATTCAGGGGGGGTGTTATGATTATTAATCCTCCCTTGTCCAAATTTGGTCATATGTCTAAATTGGGAGTCCATCCAGTCTATTTATAGTCATTAACACCATTGGGTCCACTTGACCTAATTGGGGCACATGTTTCAGTTACTAAAGTGTGGGGAACACTAATTGAGGCTCACTGCCACTTATTGCACTTGATTGCATAAGTTTAGGAGCCTCCTAGATCAATCCCTACAATTTAGGAAGCCACTGGGAGTGCCGAAACCAACCAAGGTCAGTTCACTTCAGTTAATGACTAGTCAAGCTAAGTTAGGAGTCGGTTACATTCAGTTCAAGTCCTCTACATTCAGTTAGCACTAGGTTTACTTGATTGCACACATGCGGGGCGCATTTCTCACCTACCACAGTCAGTTAACCTTAGTCAACACTGAATGTAACACTTTAGTTGTGTTTTAGAGCTCCGATGAACTCCGGTTATGGTTTAGACAAGGTCAGTTAACCAATGAGTCCTCCGATAGTGATTTAGACAAGGTCTTGGTTACCTACAGTCAAGTAGAGTCTAATCAATTCGAACTTCCTCATGTGGATTCGAATTGCTTGTGGCTATTAAAGCCATTTTACTTCTTTGTAATTATCATCGGATTACTTTTTTGATTAATGAAAGCATTCACAACTGCAAGCCTTTTGCATTGTTTCATTCTTCAATTGCTGAGTAAATTGTGAGATCCACTTTGTGAGTTGTGTATTTGTCTACAGATCTATATGCTCAAATTTACACTTTCAGATTAAGGGTTGCAATATTGGAAACCTAATTTGTAAGGATTATCATTGCACGTGTAAATAATTGTAAACATTTTATGTTATTGAAAATAAGGTGAAGAGTCACATACCTTTCGAATGTGAAATGCCAAAGTTCACCTCTCCTTCATGTATAAATGTGACATTCATGTAAAATAGATTTCAACTTGGAGTTACTCTAGACCCGACAGATACATTAACTAGACTACAACTTAATGAACAAAAAATGTTACTCTATTGACATTATTGTCAAATCTTAGGATTGATTTATGCTCCCATGGAAATATTAAGGGGCCATACCAAACCCCATGGAAATTCAACCTTTTCTATATTGAGAAGCTCCTCATTCTATCGACATTATTGTCAAATCTTAGGAATGATCTATGCTCCCATGGAAATATTAAGGGGCCATACCGAACCCCATGGAAATTGAACCTTCTCTATATTGAGAAGCTCCTCATTCTTCACCAATAGATCCAATCATTGCGAGTATAATAACTCTATCTATTACAAGTTATAGAATTGTTACAAATTGAGGTTACATGCCACTAATTTAAACCTATTTTGTTTTTGGTTTCATTTTTATTTTTGTTTGATCAATTAATAACCATGGAAAACAATTCCATTTTCATATAGTAACCCCATCTCACATCCACTAAAAACATTAATAATTTTCTTTCCTTGCTTTCTATTTAAATATTACAAGTAAAGAAATAATATGAATTTCATGTAAGGTTTGCCGTTACTCCAAAACCTGCAGATGTTGATGAACATTTGAAACCCAACACAAGGCCCTATCACCTGTAGTGGCGGTTAGTCCAGTTGTTTTATATTCCCAGAGGTGTGGTGGTTATACTATGTGGAGGTAACCGATACTCCAACATCCTGCCTTCGGTGTAGCTCGGGGGAATTGAACCTGAGACCTCTGCTTTGATACCATGTAAGGTTTGCTGTTGCACCAAAACGTGCAGATGTTGATGAACATTTGAAACCCAACACAAGGCCCTATCACCAGGAGTGGCGGTTAGTCCACTTGTTTTATATTCCCAGAGGTGCAGCGGTTATACCATGTGGACGTACCCGATACTCCAACACCCCTCCTTTGGCGTAGCTCGGGGGAATTGAACCTGAGACCTCTTCTCTCATACCATGTAAGGTTTTATGTTACACCAAAAACTACAAATGTTGATGAACATTTGAAACCCAACACAAGGACCTATCACCAGGAGTAGCTGTTAGTTCACTTGTTTTATATTCCCAGAGGTGCGACAGTTATACCATGTGGAGGTACACGATACTCCAACATTTCAGAGTCTAGTACTCTTTGCTAGTGGTTTTCACACTAATGTCTCTTGGAAACCTCCTCGAGTATTTTCTTCTAGCGACCTTCACAATGAATGAATTGAACCACAATTACGATCCTTGTTACCAATATTGGACACAAGTTTTGGGCGTGCCTCTTGTGCTAGGGTTTGAATCTTGCACACAATTCACATATGCTCTCAAACAAAAATACGAACTATATGTGATGTTGAAAATTCTTTTACCCCAAGGACATCCATGCTTATGGGATGATAGGAATAAAAATCACCCATCATTCAAATTATCCTCTATGTCAACGCAATCCAATATCATGATGAGAATCACAATCAACAACAAAATCAAATCAAGAATGCTATCAAATCCCTCACCTCTATGGAAAGCTATTGTAGGGTTTACTAATCAAGAGATATTGAGAATATGCAATCTGTACACATATGTATGTCCTCGTCCGCCAACAACCTACCCTACTAGGAATGAGGGTTTATTAACTCCTTATGCTATATCATAACATACCATTATAATTTGTAGATGACCTACTTTAAAATAAAAGTAAAGAGAAATGCTTAAAAGAAAATACAAAGTCATTAGCTATAATTGTTTCCTCAAATATCTATGTCTTTTATATAATCTCTTAAGAGAAGTTTGATATGATCATATAGATGAATTTTGAAATCCTAAATCTGAATCTCAGTGCATTGTAGAGATTAATCAATTGTCTACGGAGTTTGTGTGGGACTTTGACCAGAGATTTAAGACATTAATGACTAAATTAAGCTTTCCGATGTTGGACGTACAACATAAAGAGTGGTTCATTGCACTGCTATTGCCACACATATGGATTCCATTAATGCAACAATAGATTGTGTCGGAGACGAAAGCGCTGGAGCTACCATGAAGGTAGAATCCTCACATGTAGGAGAAACCGGTGTAGGAATGCTAAAAATTCAGTCAAAGCTAGATAACCTTATGCTGCAAATCCAAGACATTAAAAAAGGGAAGGAAGTACAAGAAGAAATACGGTGTACCAGATGCATAACTGAAGGACACCACAAGGACAATTTCTAGGTGTTCATGGACTATGTTGGAGCAGGAGCGCTGAACCCGATAAATACACAAGGGATTCCTTGGTGTAGAATATTCTAGACAAGAGTTCATCGGTCGAAAGAGTGATTATACTTACAGAAGATTGTAAGTGCACCAACTAGTTTATATTGTAAATTTTGTAAATCAGTATGCCCCGATGAGAAGGACTACATAGCATTCCAGCTGTTGCAGGAGAAAATGGTCGACACATATTTAATGAAAAATGAAGAGCAGATGCAAGCTGGGCGAGATCAAGCTTAATATCTAGAAGATCAGTATCCTCAGCCTCAGTATCCACAAAATCAATATCCGCAACAACAATACCCTCAACCAAGGGGGGGTGGAAATTTTTGAGGTCAAGGACAAGGAGGAGGATTTGGTCATGGAAGAGTCCAAATCATATGTTACAATTATGGAAAACCAGGACATTTTACCAAGGACTGTGCGAGCCCTACAAATACATGTTCATATTGCAAAGCCTTTGATCATATTGTCGAACAATGTCTTTAGTTGATTACGAAATGGCATGCTATAAATGTAGGAGATGCAAACCCTTTGCAGAATCCCAATCCAAACCCAACGAGAATATCCAGATGATTTCTGTTGAGTTGAGAGAATCAAATGTTTATATCGTGACAAGGGGAGGTGCTGCGACTGGAGGAGACCAATACACAACATGACCAACCACAGGTGCTATCAACAACACAAAAGAAATTGTTGTTTGACCTCCAAAGAGAAAAAGAAGTATTCTTGGATGCGCGACCAAAATTCGTCGATAAGAATCAAGCATCGACATCTGATCCTACACTGCAAGAAGACCGATAATGGAGATGCTTGAAAGATTGGATCAGTTGTTCTGAAAGCAACCAATGAGAAAGGTTAGTAAGCTGAAAGAATTTTTTAAAAGTTTCTTATCGCTAATACATGATAAAGATGCTGTCGTAGAAATGAAAACTCTAATAGAAGAACATCAGGAATAAGTGAGACCAGACAGAAGAGTAAACCATGTGGGAAAAATATTAAATATCGGTCGCAAGTTACGAATGACTGCCGAGATAGGAGATTATGATATGGATTACATTATCCTAGATTTGGGATATGATGTCAACATTCTAACGATACAAACATGGGAAAGCATGGGAAAACCACAACTAGAATGGTCTCCTATTAATCTTAGATTAGCAAATTAGTTGAAAGTCCTACCTATCGATCGAATGACGCAAGTACCTATCAAGGTAGAAGGCATGAGAACGTATGTCGAGTTTGAAGTAATCGACATTGTCGATGACACAAACCCATATACTGTGCTTTATGCGATCTACCAGACGATCGATAATTAGACCACCATCAATTTTAAGAAAATAATCTTATCATTTGAATATTCAGAGTTAAGGGTGGTTGCACCAATTGATCCGCTAGAAGGTCGGAGATATGTCGAGCCAGTAAATAGTGAAGGACAAGGCGACTATACCGACCATATTTATAACATCACTTCAGAAAGGGATGATTATGTAAATCCAACAATTGACAGAAAGCTTAGTTGGTGAAGTATTAGTTCCTATACATTAGATTCTGGCGAAGCATTGGAAAACTAGTAGAATCAGATACATGAAGTATCCATGAGAAAGTGTGAAAGAATTACAAAGCCTGTGTGATGGGTAGGAACTGAGGAAAGTGAGCTACTTACCTATGAATGTTTACATAACCTTGCATCTTTTCTGATAGAGTTTGAAGAAAAAATCTTAGAATATTAGTGCTTGTTTGCCTTGGACTTTGTGCTGAAATCCACACCCGCCATATGGTGGGTCGCACATAAAGAATCTATCTAATGGACACAATGTCGAGGATTGTTGGAGATAAGGTTCAGAGAAGAGATTAGTTATATCTGTAAAAAATATACAATATTGACCAATCCTATTGACCATATCAAGTATTTTCGTGCGACATGGGAGGCATGTCCATGACAGGAGTGGGTCCATTAGTTCATACACATATTATACATGTTACCAAGGAGCAGGTATACATCAGTTGAAGTAAGACGTGGAACTATTGAATGGGATGAATTGGATACTATCTTCATACACACATTTGAATTTGCTGATGATCATCCATCGATTGATGTCGTATTTCAAGTAATTAAGATAATATATTTGAAGATATTCCCATCGCAATGACAAACTTCAATCAACACGATGCAACAATTCAACATTGGATGGAGTGCTATAATGTGACAGAAGAACCTGATGATGATGACCCACTCGACGTAAACATACATGAGTCTGAAGGTACATGCGCAGTGGAAGGATTTGGTATTTCTAGCGACCAATTTTTGAATCCAGTAAAAGTCAAGAAAGTAAATATTGGCACCCCATAGAATCCAAAATTTTCAATATTGGAGATTATTGGGATGATGAGACTGTTGGGAAAATCACGGATCTATTACATGAATTTTAAGATCTATTCCCTACAAAATTCTCAGAGATGAAAGCGATTGTCAGAGACCTTGGAAAATTAAGATACATTTAAATCTCGACGCAAATCCTATCAAGCAACAACCATACCGATTGAATCCACAATATAAAGAAAAAGTCAAGGTAGACTTGGACCGAATGATGGATGCAAGTATCATAGAACCTGTCAAAGAATCAGAATGGATAATTCTGATAGTAGTGCAAGATAAAAATACTACCGGTTAAGTGTGTATTTGCGTCGACCTAAGAAATTGAACGATGCTTGTTTACATGACCCATTTTCGACTCCATTTAGAGATGAGGTACTCGAGAGTGTCGATGGTCAAGAAATTTACTCGTTCACTGATGGGTTCTCTCTCTACCATTAGATTAGAATAAGAACAAAATACCAATATAAGACAACCTTTGCGACAGAGTGGGGTTGTTTCCAATACACGATAATGCCCTTTGGACTCAAGAATGCTCCTGCTATTTTTTCAAGAATAATAGTGGTTGCCTTCAAAGATTTTATTCATAAATTTCTTGAGGTCTACTTTGACGGCTGGAAAGTATTTGGGCTCATTAAGGATCATATTTTGAGCCTCAGGATGATGTTGGAACGCTGTCATGAATATAAATTTTTACCAAACTTAAATAAATGTATCCTTTGTGCCCCGTTACAAATTCTATTGGGCCATGTAGTTTGTCACGATGGAATCTTGTTTGACCCTACCAAAATTACGATTATACGTGACCTACTACCACCTACCACAATGAAGAAATTAAGAGATACATTGGGACATACATGATACTACAGAAAATTTATCAAAGGACATGCGGAGGTGATTGTCCGATGCCGAAGTAATTGAATAAATTTTTTAAATTCCAGTGGACGAAAATTTTCCAAGAGAGTATGGGAAATTTAAAGAACAATATGGTTACAACTCCCATACTTTTATATCCAGATCGGAAAAATGAATTTCATTTACATGTCGATGCGTCGTCTGTCGCACTTGGTGTGGTACTAACACAACCTGGTGAAGGGTCGATTTATCATTCTATTGCCTTCACTAGCAGGAAACTGTCAACGAATGAAAATAACTATACCACGATGGAAAGAGAAGGACTAAATATGGTATACGCTCTACAAAAATTCAGACATTACTTACTGGATGGACATTTCAAAATGTACACAGACCATTCAACATTGAAATACCTCGTTAATAAGACAATGTTGGGGGGGGGGGTGAGATTTGTTGGTGGATTCTCCTTTTTCAGTAATTTAACTTTGAAGTCATTGTTAAACCCGATCGACTGAATTTAGGACTAGACCATCCGTCGAGGAATGAAAGTGGCGAGGAGCTTGGTAACCTCGATGATAGTCTCCCTTGCGATAACAATGTTTGATGATCAGTACAGATACATCATACAATTTTTGAGTATGATTTATGCACCAGCTGAATTTGATATTGCACAGAAGAAATTGTTAGTTGTGTGAGCTGTAGACTTTTAGTTGATTGATGAACAATTATATAAAATGGGCCCTGATGAGATTCTTTGTCGTTGCGTCTTGGAAAACAAGCGACTGATGATACTAAATGAAGCGCATGTTGGTGTCACAGGAGGAAACATTTTTGGATAAGCTACAATGTGAAAGATATTGCAAGAGGGATTATGGTGGCCCACCATGCATGTGGATGCCCGGGAACATTGTCACAGCTATGATGTGTGTCGAAGAACTAGAAAGCTGTCATGATGAGATGAAATGCCATTAGTACCAAAAATAACTTTGCAGACATTTGATAAATGGGTTGTTGATTTTGTGGGCCCTATTAGTCCAACAAGGAAGCGCATAGGTGCAAGGTATATAATTACTGCAACCGACTACTTGAGAAGATCGGACGAATCATCACCACTAAAATATTGTACTGTTGCGACTGCTACTAAGTTTTTATTTGAAAATGTTGTGATCATATTTGGATGCTCAAATTTTTTTGATAAGCGACCAAGCTACACACTTTGTCAACCATTTGATTGAGGAACTGGCGGAAGCATTCCAAATCTAGCATAGAAAGACAACACCGCATCACCCTCAAGAGAATGGTGTTGTCGAAGCATTTAACAAAATCCCAGAGAATGCGTTGACAAATATTTGCAATGTCCAAAGAGATGGCTCAGATCCAAATTTTTTCTTAGTACCGTTGGAATATCGCATGACTTGTAAGAATTTGAAAGGTCGAACTCCATTTCATTTGGTATATGGACAAGAAGTTGTGATGCCGATGGAATACATTGTACCCAGCCTAAGGGCTGCAACGATCAGGGAGATGCCAGATGTTGGTGCTGTCGAGGAAAGACTGTCGCAATTGATATAGTTGGAAGAATATAATTTCGTTGTAGGATATCATCAAAACGTTGAAAAAGAACGACAAAAAATATGGCATGATCATCACATCAAGAACAAGCAATTTCAGGTTGGAGGAATTGTTCTTCTGTATGATAGCAAATTCTTCAGGCATCCAGGTAAGATAAAAACACATTGGTTAGGACCATATACTGTCATAGATATCACTAACGGAGATGCAGTCCAATTACAGAGGTTGGATGGAACACCTATCAAAGGATTGATAAACGAAATTTGACTAAAGCCTTATCAGGATAGCTGCGATTAGGTTGAATGAAAAAAAGTGAAAAGAAAAGAGATAAGAAAGAAAAATAAAAACCCTCTTAAAAAAACGTTTTAATCGTAGGAAATTAGCTGTCGCAAAGAAAAATAAAAGACCATCGCAGATTGCTAGTATGTCACTGTTATCACTCCAGGAAACTACCTAGGGTTATAAACTAGGTATGCCTGGTAACTTAAGAAATTATGTTTTTGTGTTTTTGTAAAGGTGGATCAATGGGACAACTCAATCCGAGTATGGCATTCAGACATTCAGAATGGTAAACAAATAAAACAGTGCTCTCAAGAGTTGATTAATTAGCAGATAACTTTAAAGATGGATGAAGAAAAGAATGTAACTAAACTAGTACAGAGTAGGGTTCAAGAGACATCCAAGAAACTAATATCAGGCTATGAGCTAAACAATGGAAAAGCAACCATTCAAAGCTAGACAACACAGATAATAGTGAAAAGGAATATGGAAAGCTGACATCAAAACTGAAAGAAACCTGTGATCTGTATTAGCATAAAGAAGACTGAGTACAATAGCAGATTACTCTATCCCAAATCGAACCCCTGGCTCAGTCTCAGTACTTAGGATTTATAGCCTTTACAAAATATTCTACAGATCCTAAAAACATGGATCTGTTGAGTTAACTAAAACACTAACTGGAGAGCAAATGCAAAAAGATAGGGACTGATCCCTAAAATCAAGGAAATGACAATGAGTTGGTCTTCTTTCTAGTGCTCGATGGTTGATGAAGTGAAGTTAGCCTCCCAAGGCTCGGTGGACTTTGATTGGAACATAACAGAAACGCTCTTGATCATGTGGCACTTGAACTTAGTGTTGTTTCCTCAAAAAGATGCTTAAAATTAGCAAAAACGTCCACTTGACTTAGATCTCGTTTAAAATCCCTTTGGATACTGATAGGACAATTCATAATCCATTTGTTTTGATCGGCCTCTTGCCATTTCATCTAACACATCCGATATCTGGGTGAAAATTAAAGGAAACTGTGAAAACAGGCTTTCGGCAGCTAACTCTTCTGCCGATTTCGTGCCTTAGCTGCCGAAATTCAGCCCTTTCGGCAGCTAATGAGCTCTATGAGGCTCGCCTAAGCTGCCGAAAGCTGAAAACTGTCCAAAATTTTTAGAATAAAAAAAGACGCTGTCCTGCAAGCTCTTGACCAGTCTCTAGGACTTCTTTGAAGCTGCTCCCCTTGATCTAGTCGATCTTTTGACTCCTGATTATTTGGTCTGTTTCTTGCCAATAATTTTGACAGAAGCAACCTATCGTTCTCCTCGTGGCATCTTTGTATGCGGCCTGATGGTTGCGTTTTATCTCCTTTATTTGCTGAGTAGAATCCCATGTGCATCGGGTTATGAAAATAAATAACTCGTGATGAAGAAAAGGAAATGGCGCTCAGTGTCAAGCTTTGAATATCTTATTTGTTGAAAAGTTTCTACACGTCATTTCTGCCACGAATTAACTTTTCCACATCACATGATGGAGTGTTCGGACTGTTCTATTCTCCATGTCTTCCTTCCTAATTTGTGTGCTCCTCACAGTCAAATCCCATAACAACCTGAGAATATCAAAATGTTTCAGCAGCAATTTCTCAATCCACTACAATAATGAGCAAGCAATGCACCATCAATCTTTCCTTTCGGCGGTTACAACAGGATCGTTTGATGATTTGATGAGTATGAATCAATCTTTGATTTTTGCACATGGATATGTTTTCGGCAACTAAAGTCATTCTGGCAAACTTTATTAGCTGCCGAAACTGGCCTGTTTCGGCAGTTAAGTAAACTTCCATAGACTTTG
>LPNX010741223.1:224016-239221 GCA_001517045.1 Pseudotsuga menziesii | reverse complement strand
CTGACAGAAATATCTTAACATCTATGCTGCTGATGGAATCCAAAAGGTCAGCAATAGGGTCTTTAAAATCATAAAACAATACCTCTTTGAGCTGCTGCTCCAGCTGATTGTGTTGCAGCTGCTCTTCATTTTCTTCGCAAGACTCAATGATGAATGAAAACCGCTTGTTCTCTGCTGGAGGAAAATGCGAACTGAATTTCTGATCTGAACCATTTTGCTGCCCTTCATGCAAATGTCTGCTGCAATCTGTCTTTTTCAGCAAGTCTGGAAAATGCGGGATGCTCATAGCATGCGCTGCTACAACATCAACACATACATGATCAGGATTCTCGTGTTCTAGCTGAAAATTAAATAGCCCCTGCAAATCTGGAAATTGTATGCTGTCCTCTTCAGTTTCTGCAGATTTGAAACTGTCACTTGCTGATATGTCACTCTGTTCAACATCTTCAAGGTTTTCAGAGATAAAAACTTGATCTTCATGACAACATACATCAGTAGGTGCATTTGATATGATGTCAAAAGCATCACTAAGGTTATCATGGGGTGAATCACTGATCTCCTGATCATGATGAATGGCATCCTCTACAGCAACATATTCTTTACAAATGTCGGGATCTTTATACAATAAACTAAACTCATGACAACATTCTGGATAAAGAAGATCAGTTGAAAACTTTGTTTTGCAGAATAAATGGAAGGCAGCATGAAATTCAGCCAAAGAGCTGATACTTGCTCTGGGAAGAGACTGACACCAGTGAAGAGCAATCCCCTCTAATGAAAAACATAAAATCCGGATCTGAACATCCTCATGCACTATTTGCAACCGATGCATATAGTCATGAAAGTCCAGCAGATGTTCAGCTGGTACTTCCCACTCTTCACCTCGAAATCTAGGAAGACTGTTCTCCCATTCATCTCTAGCAGGTACTTTATTAGGAAAACCAGCAATGCTTGAAAAATCATAGAACGCATACCTCTTGGCTAAGATTCTGTTCATGTCATACCAGTGGAGTCACCAATAGATTCTGAACAATGGAGTCGCCAATGAGTTCATCCTTCATGGAGTCGCCAGATAGATGATTATAACCAATAAGTGTCTACCCCTTGTCTATCATCAAAGAGTAGATCTATGTCGTCTCCCAGGAAGATCAGCTTCTCAACTCGCTCCCCGGCAACGGCGCCAATTTGTTATCACTCCAGGAAACTACCTAGGGTTATAAACTAGGTATGCCTGGTAACTTAAGATATTATGTTTTTGTGTTTTTGTAAAGGTGGATCAATGGGACAACTCAATCCGAGTATGGCATTCGGACATTCAGAATGGTAAACAAATAAAAACAGTGCTCTCAAGAGTTGATTAATCAGCAGATAACTTTAAAGATGGATGAAGAAAAGAATGTAACTAAACCAGTACAGAGTAGGGTTCAAGAGACATCCAAGAAACTAATATCAGGCTATGAGCTAAACAATGGAAAAGCAACCATTCAAAGCTAGACAACACAGATAATAATGAAAAGGAATATGGAAAGCTGACATCAAAACTGAAAGAAACCTGTGATCTATATTAGCATAAAGAAGACTGAGTACAATAGCAGATTACTCTATCCCAAATCGAACCCCTGGCTCAGTCTCAGTACTTAGGCTTTATAGCCTTTACAAAATATTCTACAGATCCTAAAAACATGGATCTGTTGAGTTAACTAAAACACTAACTGGACAGCAAATGCAAAAAGATAGGGACTGATCCCTAAAATCAAGGAAATGACAATGAGTTGGTCTTCTTTCTAGTGCTCGATGGTTGATGAAGTGAAGTTAGCCTCCCAAGGCTCGGTGGACTTTGATTGGAACATAACAGAAACGCTCTTGATCATGTGGCACTTGAACTTAGAGTTGTTTCCTCAAAAAGATGCTTAAAATTAGCAAAAACGCCCACTTGACTTAGATCTCGTTTAAAATCCCTTTGGATACTGATAGGACAATTCATAATCCATTTGTTTTGATCGGCCTCTTGCCATTTCATCTAACACATCCGATATCTGGGCGAAAATTAAAGGAAACTGTGAAAACAGGATTTCGGTAGCTAACTCTTCTGCCGATTTCGTGCCTTAGCTGCCGAAAGTCAGCCCTTTCGGCAGCTAATGAGCTCTGTGAGGCTCGCCTAAGCTGCCGAAAGTTGAAAACTGTCCAAAATTTTTAGAATAACAAAAGACACTGTCCTGCAAGCTCTTGACCAGTCTCTAGGACTTCTTTGAAGCTGCTCCCCTTGATCTAGTCGATCTTTTGACTCCTGATTATTTGGTCTGTTTATTGCCAATAATTTTGACAGAAGCAACCTATCGTTCTCCTCGTGGCATCTTTGTATGCGGCTTGATGGTTGCGTTTTATCTCCTTTATTTGCTAAGTAGAATCCCATGTGCATCGGGTTATGAAAATAAATAACTCGTGATGAAGAAAAGGAAATGGCGCTCAGTGTCAAGCTTTGAATATCTTATTTGTTGAAAAGTTTCTACACGTCATTTCTGCCACGAATTAACTTTTCCACATCACATGATGGAGTGTTCGGACTGTTCTATTCTCCATGTCTGCCTTCCTAATTTGTGTGCTCCTCACAGTCAAATCCCATAACAGCCTGAGAATATCAAAATGTTTCAGCAACAATTTCTCAATCCACTACAATAATGAGCAAGCAATGCACCATCAATATTTCCTTTCGGCAGTTACAACAGGCTCGTTTGATGATTTGATGAGTACGAATCAATCTTTGATTTTTGCACATGGATATGTTTTCGGCAGCTAAAGTCATTCTGGCAAACTTTATTAGCTGCCGAAACTGGCCTGTTTCGGCAGTTAAGTAAACTTCCATAGACTTAGTTAACTGCCGAAAGTTGAGATTTTGAATTTTGAAGGCCATGGCTCACAGAAATAAAATTTTTGATCCATTCTATCACCCAAAATGACGGTGGTCATTTTGGGAGATAACAGTCACAGACAGAGAAAATTGTCACAGACTCTTTGTTTATTGCAAAAGGAGAAATAAGGGAAAATACAATATGTCTCTCACAAGGAAAAAGGAAAATGTCGAAGGGTGGATACCAGTCCCAGGAAAAGCGATGTTGTCGCAAGTTAAAACAAAGTCACAAAAATGACAACTAGCCATAATTAATTTAAAGGTGGCCGTAATTAATTTAAAATCCTGAGATATTTTGGCGACGTGATTTTTGGTGACATTCGCCTTTATTGTACAATAACTACATCTGATGTGACATGCGAGTGGTGGCATGCACAAAAGTTTCGTAATGACCATTCGAATGATCAAAACATGTGATGAAAAGGACAACTACCTTTCCATTTATTACCTGATCGTGTGAAGGAGTGACAAAATGAATGACTATAAGTTATTACCATTCGCGCCCGAGTATTCATTCATTCTACTACATTCAAGAGAGAAATTATTGTCTGCAACTGCAAGAGACGAACTGAGTTTTTCGTGGAGCATGGTTCTTTCAATTTCCATCACAAGCACAACTACATAATCTGGTATTGTGACTGCATCACCTACAATTATCATGGAAGATGCTACTGAATACATCCCACCATAGCCTGCGGCTCTCGAGGAAGACGTATAAGCTCCATTATTCCCTTCATTCAGGTTATGATCAGACCCACTGGGTCTGTCTAGTACAATATGGGGGAAACGTTCAAGGAGGCGAAAGAAGAAAGAACCAACACCACCACCGAAAGAGGAGGAGGAGGAGGAAGAGTTAGGATATGCAACTATGTTTCCATGATCTATCCTACCAAGACGATCTAATGCACCAAAGATTAAATTTCTGAAGAATGCATGATACCGACTGCAAACACCAGCTGTGATAGAAGGAGTTCATGTGTTGCAGAACATTCTGCCTAACCTTCAGAATCTGACCTTCGTTGATCACGACACACATAAACAACGATATTTGAACATGAATAACTACATGGTTGTTATACATGATACACTGGATGGCATGAAGCGCCTAACTCCAATGGAATCGATAAGAGGACTAGACCAGGCAGGTTTACTATCGTTGTTGTATATCCCGCATTTCGACCGAAGCGTAGAAGTAAATGCGTGTGTCAAGAAGTTACTGGTATCACTTCACGATGGCTACTTATGGCTCGACAAGAAATTTTCTATGGATGTCTAACAGCTATAACAAGACTACCACTTGCAGGCATAGACCTATACCATTTTTCAAGAAAGACCAGGACACTATGTTGTCGAGCAAGATGAAGGATGAGTATGACTTGTCGAAGGACACCAAAGGTTTAGTAATCATCTCCATCAATGACCATACTATTCAATTTTCCATGAATATGTTAACTACCAAATTATTGCGGAAGATGCAACCGAACCAATGTATTGCGGGTACGATCGCAGCGGCTGAAATCTATGCGAAGGGAGTTGAAATGAACTGGTTACATTATCTGTTGAATGAGTTACTAGAAGATGCATAAGAGTCATAGGAAAAAGGTATTTCATTCCACTACTCCTAGCTACTCATTTTGATCTCATTTGTCGGATGGTCGAAACCGAAAAACTACCAAACGATGGACATACTAGTGCGTTGTCGAGGAGCTTGATACCAGAATCTATGGTTAGAGAAAGATAAAAAGGTCTGGAAAATAGAAAATAATGTGAAATTATTTATGCATAGAGAGTCCCTACACTATAAAGTGAAGAAGAAGCAATAATCATTGATGAAACTGTTCAGCGGTTTTGTAACATCATTAAATTTGTAATTGGGCCACATCACATCTTATTGCAACTGCGACAAGATCCACAACGCCAATGGTTGGCGACGGAGAAGAATTTCAGGAAGTTACCCAATATTGGTTGGAAGAATGGCGAGCTCCTGTCGCAGATGACGTACTATCTACCGAGGAAGAGTTGCGACATGACAAACCACAAATGAAGAAGGATGACGAATAGGTAGGGGACCCACCACTACCAGAAACACAAGATCCCAACCCTCCCCACAATGGTTCAAGTACAACCCTGAGATACCTAATGATAGGAGAGAAGAGGAAGCAGACTAAGGTAGATCAGGCTGAGACAACGCATAAGAAAATAAAGGATGATAAAACTACAAGAACTTTCGGCCTTGATGGTGAATATTTTACCCTTTTAACAGAAGCTATGGCAGAAGTTGCAACAAAAACCATGAAGAAAGAAGAAGAGCGCTAGGTATAGGTCACAGGAAGTATTACAGATCTACTACAAATGCTCTGCAAAGTCGTAAAATAAGTACGAGTCCCAGTCGACTATAGACCACCATCGAAAGAGTCACAAGAATTACCTATACCGTCAAAAGAGTGACCAAGTGATGTATTGATACTAATTCCACCAATAAAGACTCAAGTGGTGGGAGAAGCACTTGACTTGGGCATAGAATACTTGAATACTATGGCCAAGAACTTGGGCCATGTGACAATAGATTTTTTTGCAGATGTCGCTGTATGAATTTTATGCAATATAGAATGCCGTAATCGTGGAAATGAAGATAAGAGAAGGCACATTGATCAAGCAGGAAAAGTTATCGAATAAGGTTGTTAGTAAGATTAAGAAAACAATGAAAAAAACAAAACAAAAAGCTAAGTCATGGGAGGAGGAAAGGCATAGGCTCCAAAATGCTATAACAATTGCCTGCAACATTTTTGTAGAGGAAGGAATAATAGAGGAAATGTTTGTAGAAGCCAATGTCATTCAACTTGGAGAAGTTGCAGAGGACCTTAACAAAATGGTTGCAGAATTAGAAGAACAGGTAAAACCCAGTATGCCCCTAGAGGTGTTGGAAGAAAGGAGGATGATAGTAGCAGAAGTTGTGAAGAAAATAGAAGAGGCGGAGGCATTATGCACTAAGGAAGTCAATAAAGTCTCACAGACATGGGAAGTATTGATCAATGATGCAGAGCTAGAAAAATTCATAGAGTAGATATGCATTGTTGAGACAGAGGAAAATCATATGAAAAATGAAATGAAGAAATTTCCCTTAGCTAAGAAAATGGATAAGGTTGTTGAAATGAAGAAACTTAAACACCAAGTCGCAGCCCTGGGAAATCAACAACAACAAAGGACTAACAAGGTTGTAGAGTTGTAGGATGAAGCAGAAAAAGTTACAGGCACCATTCAACCTGTACATCAGAAGGTGCGACAAGAAGTAGAGTCCGTAGGACTTGCAACGTCAGAACACATCAATTCCGACCTTGTGGAAATATTGCAGAAGGAAGAAGAAGATGTGTGATGAGAGACATAGGAGATAGTGAAAATATTTCAATATTTTAAAAGTAAGGTCGTCACAATTTTAGACATTTTGGAGTAGCACAATATGGCTTGGGACAAGCCACAAGTGACTGTTGGGGGCTTGATGGCCCTAGGAAAAGATAGGAAAATTTTAGTTAGAATTCTACTCAAAATGAGAAGAGTTTGGTCGTGAGACAGAGGAAGTTGTGACATAGGAATAGATAATTGCGAAAAAGTAGTTGTAGAAGGAAAGTTGCGACAGAAGTAGTTGCGAGAGAAGAAGTCCATGACAGAAGGGAAAGATGCGACAAAATCAGTTCCGACGGAAGGAACCATGACATAAGGCATGCAACACCTGAAAAGTACAACTTGAGAGATCATGGGTAATAAGTCGGCAAGAGTCACACATGATATAGGGAATAAAGCATCCTTCTATTTTGGGCCAACAATGCCTACTGACAGTTGTAATAGAAATGTATGAGAATAGGAATGATATCATGTCGGCTAATAGAATGAAATTGACTGATTACGACATGTAAGAGTCTATAAAAGGAAGAACCCAAGCTATGTGCAGGTCACTTCCTGGTCAGTCGGTTGGTTGTTTACTCCTAGTTGGTCTGTGTCCATTGTAGAGTCGAAGAGTTGAAGAGTCGTAGAGTTGTGGAAAAGAGTGAGTCGATCTAGGATGTTTATAGATCGACAATAAAGTGAAGGGGAGGAAAAATCCACAAATCTGAAACTAGAGAGCATGGGAGGAGAGGGAAGTATATATAGATTGTAGAAGAATATCTAGAACATAGTCTGCAAGATGAGTGCATAGACGAAAGGTGCCATATATTTCTCATGCCATATGAAGAGCACCTTTATGGTTTTTCCCGGATGGGTTTCCACGTTAAATATTATGTCAATGTGTATTTGATGAATGTGTTTGTGTTGCATTAATGCATGCTGTGAATAAGTGTTTATGTATTTGCTTATAAATAGTTGTTGTATGCATTTGTCACACTGTTGCTAGTTGGAATCACTAATAAGGCATTATATTGATAGTTGTAATCTCTATCGACATATAAGTAGAGTAATATCTTGAATGTGCATAATAAGTATAAGTAAGACACCCATCAGCTTGGGTCAAGTGAGTTGGTAAGGTGATGTGAGAGGAGAAATCCCCACCCAACTGCATAAACTTGGTTCTAGTAGTTACCCATCAGAGATATCTCAGGTGAGACTGCATCTGCATCGTAGGTGCTGTCGGCTAAGGCTTTCTCTGTCGGGATGATATATTGAGATTTATTGTCATACAAAGAAGGTCTAAACTTGGGTTGAAGGGAGAAACACCAACACATTGTAAAACTATATATTTTTGTTTCATGTATAGTATGAATGAGTTGATTTATAAATGATTTTCCTTAATTGTAGCTAATGTGGGTCTTACTCAACCACCTACATGAAGATGTATCTTGCAATTTTAGTAACCACTAGAACTAAGAGGTCGAGATGAGATCAAGAAGAATATGCGAACTCCATAATTGTGGACCTTCTAAAAAAGAAAAAACCTCGAAGGAAATAGTGTAGTAGAGATTAACATTTTGTATGCTTAACAAATTTTGTTGTGCACTAATGTACTATATGTATTATTTTACGTACTATTGTTATATATGATATATTTTTACTTTTATTCTTCCTATTTTCCACTGTGATGTGTGTGTGCATTGTTTAGTAATTAAAATCACGGGTATGGGAAGATGAGAGTGTTGTGAGGGGGAGAGGGGGGAGGGAAATAGGGTGGTAGGATGAGGGGCCATATGAATCATAATTTATTAAGTTAAATTGTATTTATTTATTTCAAATCCCTTAATAGACCTTACTCTATCGGTCCTCAATATTTGAGTATCTAGGTATTCAAAAGGTTGATAAAAAAGGAAAATCTAATTACATTGTTGATTGACTACTTATAATTTTTTTTCCCTCTCATGAAAGGTTTCATAGAATATTTAAACACATGATGTATAAGAATTTCTATGCTATATTGTACTAACTACCACCAAGGACACCATTAGAGTTTAGAACCTTTTTAATACATAAGAATTGTTTTGGAGAAGGTATTGTTATTTGAATTCATTGTCAATTTTGCATCTTATGTATACTCTAGGTGGTATTTAAGAGACATGTCATAACTCTTTTAGGTCATATTTATCATTCCCATTCTCTCCAACATTTTGGCAACATACAAAATAATATGGTCCATTTCATAGTACCCTAAATTTTGGAAGTTGTTAGTGAGACAGGCATACCCAATCAGTAACTATTGCATGCCATGCGATGGAGTTTGCGATTTAGGAGTCTTGCCACTATAATAGAATGGAAAACACAAGTTCTCCTAAATAATATTTTAGTGTCACTTTGTAACTTTGGTGCTCATCGTCGTGATACCATGTGACCTTGGGATTGGTCCTAAGGTTTACAAAAACTTGTGCACATAGGCCTGTTTTCAAGAATGTGCTCTATAAGATATTTCTTTGTGCAATTCTCAATATGGATCACATGATTCTGATTTCCTTAGTACTATTCATGGAAATCAATCTCTTCACCACCCAATACAGTCACATATTGTAACCTAAATTGAATATGGGGCACAATCTTATGGATTATCATAGATTATACTTTGGCCAAGATTGGTAGGTTATCTTTATTTCTAGCACACCAATAGGCTAGAGTACCCTTTAGAGTAAGGTCAAAGGAAGATAACCTCTAATTATATCCAACTTTGTACCTAATTTATTTTAGAATTTATTTGAAATTGCTAATCCCATCATAAACGTATCATAATGATGCATTATAATTATTTTGTTAAAAGAAAGTGGAAGGACTAAAACCCAATTTAGTTGCGATTTTAAGTAGTCTCAATGCCTATTCCCTTTAAACATTTCTATAAATGGAAAATGAGATTCATAATTATGTATTGAAACTAGTTTAGAATCAAATGATGTTGCATTAGCTCATAATGTTGCATTGTTTAAACAACAATGATGGAGGAAACTAAAACTAACCTAATTTAAAAAAATTAAACATACATTGTTTAACCGACTTGTCAAGTGTCACAAATATAAGAGAAATGTCAAATGTACGTTGCTTAAGAGAGGTACTATTAACTTTTAACATCCAAAAATGGTCTCTTAAGTGACATTTTATATGTCCAATGATTATCCCTTAATCACTATTTCTAATCTCCAACAAACGTTGCTTAATTGACGTTCATAATGCCAAACTAGCATTGCTTAAGCAACATTTTTTTGATGTTAAAACGTTAGATATTTGATGTTCATTGATGTTGATCAATTTATCATTTGACATTTTCTCAACGCAAAATGATAAGGAACTAGCATCAAATTTGGACCCCAAATGTAGTAGTAAATTTTTTTGTTATACTCATAGTTGATATTATTGATTAAAAAGGGTCATTATCCAACAAGTCTCTAAAGAATCATAGAGATTTTTTAAAGTTCTTTGAAATGGTGGGTATAGTCTACTAAGGGGTCATTGCAAGGAGAAGTTAGTTGTGCATGATCGATCTTACTTGACACCCTACATTAGAGGAAATTTCACCTCAAAAGGGGCCTCCTAAAAAAATTAATAAAATAATAGTTAAATTAATAAAATAATATTTATTAATTTTGGAGGAAGAAAAGAAAAAACTATTTTTTTGTTTGTATTTTCAACATATCTCCCCGTGTTTTTACTCAAATTTCGATCGAGAGAGCTTGTTGGATGTGGAATTAAATTCCGCATCCAACGAGTACCACTCAACATACTTTTGATGGACCCTGCTACCCCAAAAACAATAAATACCTGAAAAAAGCACGATGATGATGTCATCATCACGTTTTTACAGGTATTTCTTATTTTTTGGGTAGCGGGGTCCATCAAAAGTATGCTGAGTGGGTACTCGTTAGATTCGGAATTTAATTCCGCATCCAACGAGCTCTCCCGATCAAAATTTGAAACAGGGAGATATGTCGAAAATACAAACAAAAAAGTAGTTTTTTTATGATACCTATCCCTAAATTTATATTAAAAACGTGTTTAAGACCTATACGGCATTTCAAATTTAAAGCAATTTCATTGGCTAACACATGATGACATGGAATTTGAGTTAAAGTTAAAAGGCCCATTTTGACTTGAAATTTCCTCTAAGTTCAAAGTTGTTAATTTTATGGGAAGACGTCAATTAGAGGTCATCAAGAATGGGTCATGGAGCACTAAAAGTGTCTTCTAAGATGTCACTAGTCATAAGGGATATAGTTTATTTTTATGATGGTTTAGTTGTGTTTATTTGAGAGAGAGAAAATTTTGTAAGGATTGAAATACATCCAAGGGGAAATACTATTTTTCATTGTCTTGTTATGTGATTGACAAAGTTGTAAAAGAGAGGAGGGTAAGAGGGAGTACCTCAAACAAAGGATAGCTCTATGTTGTAAAGAAAGACTCAAATGGTATAGCTCTTAGGAAGTGGTTTGTGGTGGGAAATAACATTGAGTTGTCTAACTTAATTTTCCAAGGATTCATCAATGTTGGAATGTGGTTGGAATTAGGCACTCCAATATTGAACAAGTTTTTTTTGTAAGCTACAGATCGTTGAAGACAGAGATGGAGACAACAATTATGTGCATGACTTCAAAGGAACATAAGGAAGAATAAATCAACAAAGGAATTTTTTTTGGTCCTATGGTCTTTAGAGCAAGGTTTAAGATTTGTGTAATGTAATTGGGAATACTGTTGTAATCCCTATGTAGGCATGCGTATTATTAGTTTGCCAATGTTGCATTAGACTCATGGTCTGGTATTCAACAATGGTTGTATGACATTAGAATCACAATTGAAGGTTGGATGTTTATTGTTGAGTTTCCCTAAAGGGTGGGGTGTTTATTGATATAAGGAGATGTTACTAACTTATGTGGTGGGTGAGCCATTCACTAGATGTAGACTTTAGGGTGATGTTGTATTAGGTGTATTGGAATTTAATAAAGTAAGATTCAAGGAAAAAATGTCAATAAAGAGTAAGGTGCATCACTAACTCTTGAAAATCACTAGCTGAATTGGTAGCACATTTCATGCACATTTCTTGCACATTTAAGGGGAGTTCATAAAGGAGTTGAATATCATGTACATGTGAAGGACTTTTACTAAAGTGGCAGTTACAATGGTTGGATACCCATGTATTCCGGTGATGGTTGTTCCTTTATATGGTCTTTGGTCTTTGAAAATTTGGTGGGGACTCTATGCTCAAGGTTTGTGATATAAATACCGGGTTAGACCAAATTAAGACTTTGCAATGTGAGATCATCTTCAAGATTTGAAGAAGCATTTTTTGCAATACACTAAAGAATAATGAAGATCTCATTAGATAAGAAAAGTAGTCAATTCTAATATTTCATTGAGGAGCGCCTGAAATTGCAACAAATAGGAAATCCGATTGATCACAATGACAACAAAATTAGGACCAACATTTTTAACCTATCCGACCACCAGCTAGACCGCCCAGCACAGAAGTTGTTGGATCTTAGTTTACATTTTTCTATAGTCCCAACCAGGATGCCGATTAAAGAACTGATTTGTGATATTGAAACCGCCATTAGGGATCTTCCGGAGGACACTGCAGAAACTATTAGAAAATAATGCCTAGTTACCATCAGAAGTGAAAAATTACCGAAACACAACATTAGCAGGGAAGAATCGTTGGCTTTGCGAGAACTAAGAAAGAACGATACCATAAAAATCCTCAAGGAAGACAAAGGAAATGCTACGGTCATTATGAACATGAAGGACTATGACAAGGAGATGTTGGAGCATTTGACAAACAGTGGAAGTCATAAGAAACTGAAGGTGTATCCAAGCAACAAGATTTTAAAGGAGGTTTCCCGTGTCATTATGGATTCACGATTGGATGATGAAACAAAGAAGAAACTTACACCCAAGAATTGCTCAGTGCCGTGGATATATGGATTACCGATAATCCATAAAAGGAATGTACCCTTTCGCTTGATTGCAAACACTATTGGCTCTCCGATCTATCTGTTGGCGAAATTTCTAGTGAATAAACTCAAACATCTTGTTGGAAAAACAAATTATTTTGTGAAAGATTCGACCCATTGGGTGGAGAAGATAAAACACTTAAAGGTCACGGGTAATGACATATTGGTGATTTTCGATGTTGTCTCACTATATACCAAAATTCCCGTTGAAGGTGCAATAGAAGTCATCAAAGATCTTACCGATAAAGAGACATCGACACTCGTAAGGGCATGTTTGCGATCTACACATTTCACATTTCGTGGTGATTTTTATGAGCAAACAGAAGGACTGATATGGGCTCTCCTCTCTCACTGGTTGTTGCTAACCTTTAAGTGGAGCGCCTGGAAAAACAAGCGTTGGAATCGTTTCCACTCAAACCTAAGGAATGGAAATGGTTTATGGACGATACAAACTTTATATGGCCCTATGGGAGAAGCAGTTTGGATGAATTCTTAAGTCACCTGAACAACCAACATGAGAGCATTAAATTTAATATGGAAATAGAAGTAAACAACAACATACCATTCCTTGATGTTCGTGTCACAAAGAAGATTGACGGCTCCTTTATGCATCAAGCCTATAGAAACCTCACACATATAGACATATCTGCATGTCGATTCACATCACTTCTTGTCTCAAAAATTGGGAGTACTTAACACCTTGATAACCTGAGCTTTAATAATTTCTGATAAAGAGCACGTGGAACAGGAGATGGATCACTTATCTCACACTTTCAGAATGAACAGCTATGAGAACTCCCTAATTAAAAAATCACTGGCCAAGGCACGAGTGATCAACAATAAACAGAAAGATAACACTCAATTGAAGAGGATATCTCTTCCTTATATCAAAGGAGTCTATGAAAAACTAGCAAGAATTCTAAAAAAAGGGAATATCGAGGTGCCCTTCTCCCCTATGAACACCATAAGGAATATAGTGGACTCAGCTAAGGACCTTATCGACCCTAAAATGCATAAAGGAGTGTACTCAATTCCTTGCTCTTGCGGGAAGGTCTATATCGGTGAAACGAGAAGATCAATGAAAATTAGATTCAAGTAATATAGCGCAGAATTGAGGTTGCAAAGGTCTCAGAAGTCTTCCCTAGCCGAACACTCCTTAAAAACCAGCCACCATGTCTGCTTGGAGAATGCTAATATTGTTTCCAGGGTTGACCATTATGGAAAAAGAAAGGTGATGGAGTCCCTCGAAATTGAATTAAATCCTAATAATCTAAATAGAGATGAAGGATGGAAACTTAGTGAAAGTTGGAAACCCCTCCTCCACATGCTTACAAATTATTAAAAAAATTATTTAAAATTGCATTTCCAAGATACATTATCTTCATATTAGAGCCAACCTAAAAATTTGCTTTGGTATAATTTAATGGTTGACTATTTATTAAAGATGAACATCTACTATCTATTGGGCTTCCTACTCGCACCTAATTGAGAGCTCTTATGTTGTTTAAACAAAGTATTCTAATAGTTAATTCATACTTGTTTTGAGTGCTAATATTTAGTCATATAAGTTTTCTATTATATTGATTATTGTCAAATAAAAATACCTTTATGTAATTAGCTTTCTTACCATAATTCCTAATTTAATATGTGATTGAGATATTATCTTAATTATATGATTAAAATATTATTTTCATAGTTAATTGAGATAATGTACCATGCCTATCTTATATATATATATAAACATCATTGATGTACAACTCTCTTTTTCTTATTTTGTGACATACAAACCTCTTTAATAGACGATATAATAATGTCCTTAAGTGCATGATAACGTGGCAACTTTAATTAAATGATTTTTTTTGCCAACTAAAATAATACAAACCTCCTATTTTATGGATAACTATTAACTCCCCTCGTGCAATATTATATAATATAAATATAAATAGCCCATGCTAAAAGAGAAATTGAGTGCTTAATTAAATTCGGAATGACGAATAGAAATATAAATAGCCCATGCTAAAAGAGAAATTGATTTTTTAATCCAATTCCGAAGGGTGTTGATAATTTTGAAATTGCCATTTTAAATAATTATAATTAAAGTAATCACAACCCATCCTATTCTAATTGTAATTTCAATTTTTTTATTACATTGAAAATAGTAAAATGTATTGATTCAACTAATCCCTGCTCTTCAGCTCCTTTTTATTGGTACTCTGCGTCCGATCTTGATCTTGCAGGCTCTTACTCTTCGATCTGGAATGATTATATTAAAGGATTATTGGCTCTTGGCATTCGGCTGAATGACAGTCCTGATATGTTAGCGTGGTCTTTCAACAGGAGTGGTTTGGATATCACAGCAAAAGAGGCTTATAATTGCATCTTTCAATCTTCGATGGTTGAGGATAGTATGGCTGTTAGTCCTCCTGTATGGAACAATTCTCTGCCCCTTAAAATTTCCTGCTTCATTTGGCTGGCTTTTAATAATAAAATATTAACCTGGGATAATATTCAGCGTCGTGGTCTTTCGGGCCCCGGCATTTGCTCGCTCTGTTATTCGAATCTGGAAACAGTCGATCACCTTTTTACTAGCTGTTGGGTTTGGAAATTGGTGGCTGGCAGTATCATGGACAGGTTTAACATCAATGTTTGTATTTCTGATATCAAATTTGTGGATTTAGTTACAGGTTGGAACAAAACCATCCCTCAGTCATCTCCATTCTTTTCATTGCTGTATAAAACTATTTGGCTGATATGGAAAGCTCGAAATCAGCGGATCTTTGAAGGAAAACACAGGGATGTTCATAGTATTATACAAAATATTATGAGATCTGTCTCTTCATCATTGAAGGGGTTTGTTTCGAAAAAGAAGAATTGCAGAATCATTGGCCCGCCACCT
>LPNX010741223.1:197129-215367 GCA_001517045.1 Pseudotsuga menziesii | reverse complement strand
AAATTGCATCTGTGCATGATGAATAATCCTGTGTGCACATTTTAGTTTAAATTCTCTTTCAGCATTCTGTTTTAGGCAATTTTTAAGCCTGTATATGTTCATGGGCACTTAGCCCGGTCTGATAAAGCTCGTAGATCGCGTCCTCTTTGCCGGTCGGAGGCTTGGGGACGTGACAATAGATGCAAAGTTAATTTTATCATTCTCGTCATGCATATGATATATCTAAAAATAGTGTTCGATATTATTTATATACCTTAACCCTCTCTATCATTTTCTCCTTCAAACTTGGGTACATCAATTTTGATCTTGTGCATAAAACTCTTAAAAGATCCCATGTTTGATGAATGATGTGGCCACATAAATGATGACTGGAATTTTGTATATTTACTCCTTTATTCCAATTACTCAATTCTTTGACATCATCCTCAAGGAATCTTATGGTTCTCTCCCACTTTCGTTAGAAAATCTAACTTTTTACAGATGTTTTTCATCACCAGAAAGACTGGTCGCAATTTTGGACTTAGTTTTGGCCTCAACATTTTTAATCACATAATTTAATATTGAGATGGGAGGTTCTATGGAATTGAAGGTCCTAATTGAGTTCTCTATGCTCCTCAGGATGTATCGATTTTATTTTGATCTAGCCCTTGGATTTCTTGTTTTCCTCAATTTGATATCCGCCAACTAATACCCATCAGAAGGTCATTTGAACCATACTACCTTATGTGGGGTGAGGGGATTGTGGATGGTAACTAAAGAGTAATATGGTGTCACAGTTGAAGAGAGGAATAGAGTCACAAACTCAAGATAGTGTTTTGAGGTATCATGAAACAAAGCATGAAGGTATTGTGATCAAAGACAAAGAATGGAGGTCATAGTTTGTTTTACAACTCCAAAGTAACATAAATGCAACTAGGGTTGGAAATAGTTTTTTAGATTTAGTAGGACACAAATGAGAATATCAATGATTGAGGATGCAAATAATTAGAAAGATGAGGTGCAAATTTTAAGATGTGATAGGATGGAAAGCTTGTGTTTAGTAAGGTTATCTGAACCCATATTAAGGAATTTTGAAGGAGAGGCTTGTAGAATGTACATGGAAGGATCAAATCATAAACATGTGAATGGGAATGAGCTTTAGAGTGGGATTGAGTATCACATATTGCCAACAAATGGTATGAAAACAATTGACGAACTAAAAAAAATGAACAAGGGTGCAATGGAATAGTGACTTTGATACCACTTGGAGGAAATTCCACACACACACACACATACACACACATACACACACATCACAATGTGACAGTGATCAGGGAAAATATCGTGGAAAAAATATGGATTAAATTTGTTACAACAATATAATCATTATGAGATCAACATGTCACTTAGGTAAATAGAACTTGGGTGGGGAGGATAACACTCCATCCCATAATCATTTGTCCTAAACCCAATTGACACACACAGACATTTAAATTTATTATTTTCAATCTCGGTTGCAATGGTGCATAACCCTATCATTTATATATATAGGATATAGAGTTGTGACTCTTCACAAGGGCCATCTTGTTACAATGGAATATAATATGTTACTAATTTATATTAAATACCTACATTAATCCTTAGGCTAATCTAGGTATATTATAGAAAAACATGCGTGTAAGAAGAGATAATTTCACTACCAATAACATCCAAGGTGTGAAAAAACACTTAATCATTGGAAGGAGTAAGGTTGAAAAGAAGATGGTATGGCATGGGACATGCGATAATGATGAGGAAAGTGTAGCATTGAAACAACTCAAATATGAAGGATGTGCCGACAAAGATCAACATCTTGTGTAAAATATAATAAAAGGTGAAGTGGGTGCAACAATAGACTAATTACCTCATTTATGGATCTAACCTAATTCAATATCCCAATAGAAATAAATCGTAGGTTTATTTAGAGACAAGCGACGGACAAGGTCACATGTGATATGTGGTGTGGAACTAGCAACAAACACAACATATGTTAGGTGGCATGAAAAAAGGTATTGTTGGGGTTATTTGTGTCCAATGTGGGTATTTTTCCTCAATGAATCCATAAGTGGATAAAATCATTTATGTAAATTAACATAGCATAACTTAAGAAATAAAAATTACCTAATAGTCAATTGTGATGTCGAAAATGTAATTTATATATTGTAAATCGACCGTAATTGAATGATAGACATTAAGACAATCATCCAACAATGTTAAGCATAAAAGAATACAAAAATTTATGGTAGGAGTGTCAACATAACCATAACATGCATTGGTATTATGGTGGGAACCCAAGTATTGAGAGGAAACCCACTATCACAATATTTGTGTACTTTTATTCAAGAAAATACATATTGATACAAATGGCATGATCAAATGTTATATCAAAGAATAACTTAGTATAATAATAGCCTTCAATTTGTCAACAACAGCATGTTCATAGAGATCTAATGTGTTTGGTATAGACACAATACTCAAATAAAATCCCACTACTTTCCTTAATATAATTCATTGTGTGGATTCCAGCCATTAAAACCATTTATACAAACAAAGTAACTTTGAGGGTTGGATAATTGTCCAACACCAATATGACCCCTTACTAGTTAATGATTATCCAAATGATGGTTGTGTTAAACAATGTATGTACAAAACTTGCAAAACAAATGTTTTCAATGCACATGAGTGGTTGGTGGTTTATTTTTTTTCCTTGGTATCCTTGTAAGGTTGATTTTGTGACACTTTTATGTCCTAGAGGGTTACCTAGTTTTTCCTCCACGTTCTTACCATTTTTTTCATTCACATATCCTTTTGGATAAAAATGGTCATCCCTTCCTAGTGTGTTGACATGCTTATTATCTAAATCATCACCATGTTTGGTTGAACATTTAAAGTCTTTGGCTCTTGTTTGTCTCAAACATATTTGTGTTCTTGGATGCCCAAATTTTGGGGAACCTAGTTATCATATTCTTGTGGCTTGTCACTTTTAACATTAGTTCATTTTTGCTTACTTTCTTCCTAAACTATATCTAATGCATTGGTAGGTTGGTACAATTATCTCTCAGTTACCCTAATGCGTATCCAATACCGAGGTGGTGAAAATTGGACTTCATCATCCTTTTCTTTTTTCTTTTTCTAGGAAGTAAGTAAAATCTTAATTTCTCATTCATTGATTAACTATGTTTTGTATTATTGTTATTTATATGGACTCTTCTTGATGAAGGATTCCATTATTGGAAATTTTGATATTTTTGACTTCCATTGTGAGGCCTCCTTAAATATTTCTTAGTAAAACTTTTCCTTAAACATTGTTTTGCTACCCATATTACCTTCTAGCCTGAATGATTATTTGAACTTGGAAATTTTCATTGTGGTAAATGTCCCCTATACCTAAATATATTATTTTCCCATGCTCATGTTTGATATTTTAATTCATCATATTGGGGCATTTCTTGCATCTTGTTGTGGCCCAACTTTGTCTAAGTACTAGTGAAAAGTCGAACTTAGTAGAACTAGAAGCCATGGAAGCTTGAGTATGTGGAACCATAGGAATTTGCGTATGCAGAGTCCAAGGAATCATTGTATAAATACTCTTCACTTAGTTTCCCTGACCTTCTAAATGTTCATAACATTTTTGTGAGTTTGTTACAATTAGCGAATTCTCTAGATATTTGGAAATATTTTGTAACCACTCTAATTGCCTATTTATATGAGGATTGTAATTAATTGAGTTGGTTGTTCTAAGTGAGTTGTTAGTTGGGAATAAATATATGTTTGGACTCATTCTTTGAGATAATTTACATGCATGATTTGTGATGTAATGTTTATTCTATTAATACAAAGGAATACTTTTGTACTTATCTATATGTGTTTCTGATATACTTTGGTGACTTGTATGTTGTTTTCTTTACTTGCATGCATGAATTTATATTAGTTTGAATGGTTGTAAATAAAGGATAACTAATGGAATTTGCACCCCAAGTAAATATTTTATACTTTGTACATTAATTAATCGATAATTATCATACTTTCCTCGATTGAGACTTTATTCCTTTGGAACGTTGAATAAGTTGACAAAATCATTACAACGAATCCATGTGATTAGCTCCCTTTTTTTGCTTCCCATGGTCGTTTTAATCCATTTTTATTCATATTTTTGGAAAATTCAGCACTATTTATTAGGATTGTGTTATTATTGGCATTTTTTTTCACCGACCACACCACTTCAGCGCTAAATTCGACACTGAATAGCGCCACTTTTAGCACCAAATAAAACTTCTAGTTTAACTTCCATTTTTTCTCCTTCTATTTAGTGCTGAATAAAACTTCCATTTTAACGTCCTAATTTGCTCCTTTTTTAATGCCCTACTTTTCTTCTCTTTCAACGACATGTTTATCTCCCAGTTTCCCTTATAGTTTAGCTTCATTTGTAGTGTCAGTTTTGGATTCCTTTTTAACATCTAGTTTGGCTTCCACGTTTACACCTACTATTCCTAAATAGTTAACTTATTGAGGTATTGGGAGTTAAGGGCATATTGGATTTGGGGATTAGGGGATTTATGAATTAGGGGTGCAGGGATAAGGGGTTAAGGGATTATGGATTAGGGTTTAAGGGAATAAGGGTAAATGGGTAAGGGATTTGGGGCTTAAGGGTTAGGTAGTTTAATGGTTAATGGATTAGAGATTATGGGTCAAGGGATTAATTTAAGGGATTAGGTGTTATGGGTTATCAGTTTAAGGGTTAAGGGATTAAGGAATGTTGGAATTTGTGCAACTTCAGAGGTTATTCTTACTGTACTTGTATTTTATCTCCTTGTACCTCCTACGAGATATCATACTGATGTAATTACTCATGTAAACCCTAGAAAGAATCAATGTAAGACCTAGGAAAGAATACACAAGAAAAATAATAAAACTAAAATTATTTTGTATTTCCCCAAGGTAGGTTGGCCCCAGTCAAAATGTCAAGTCGACCCTAGTAATTTTTGACTTGGAAAATCAGTATAAATAAGAGGCAACCCTCATTATTTCATCCACACACAACAAGTTGCTACAACAGAAAGGTGCACTTTTGCATTCGAGGAGGGTGTTTTTCAGGGTTGTATCTTAGATAGACATTTTCTCTCTCTTTCTTCTTCTCTCAATTCTCAGGAGTTATTATATCTATTAGAAGGTTTGCTGGGTTTTTCCTGATTGGGTTTCCCGATTTGTTTTTGTGATTTGTATTTCTTCTAGAGATCATATTGTTTATTTGCAATTAAGTTATAATGCTATAACCTTGTAAAGACTAATATGGTATTAGAATAGTTTTAGAAGAGGCCATTTCCAAAATCTAGGGGTTGACCTTCGAAGACCTTCCCTCATCTCTTTAGTAGAAAAAGAGACGTGGAAACTTAGATCTAGGGGAGGCATATCTTTTGGTGGAAGCATAATAAAATTTGGAGAAGTTTCATCTTTTTACTGCGAGACACTGCAAGACAATGCATGAAGAACACACCACTGTTTCGGATCAACCCTATCTTCCCTCAACTCTCCTTGATAGGGCACATCTATCTGTGCGGTTAGTTTCTCTAGATTCAAAAAAATATTTTTGACCTAACTCCTCCTTGGGTTTTTGGTTGAGATCTATAGATAAGATGATCGAAATGAAGGTTGAAAATCATCTTGATGGGGATACAAACTTCAGATCTTGGAATCCTAGGTTTATTCTTATCCTAGAAGAAAATGATCTCTTGAAGTTTGTCAATGAGAAAGGTACAGAACCAGAAGCAGAAGAATCCAAGTCCCAATGGAGGAAGGGCAATGTGAAAACAAGAATGATTTTCGTGGACTCGGTCAAAGATCACTTGGTTCCACAAATATTAGAAAAGAATACATGTAGGAAGATGTTAAAGACTTTGAATAATTTATTTGAACATAGTAGCAGCAATGTGACCCTCACATTGATGAACCAATTGTCAAATATGAAGATGATTAAGTCTAAATCAATTGCCTCATATTTCATGAGGATCATTGAGCTCTGGGACAAGCTAATATCTGGTGGAGATACCATTGAAGAAAATGAGCTTTTCATGATCACTCTAAATGGTCTTCCAGCATCTTGGGATACTTCATACAAACCATAAGTGGTTGAACCAAACTGCCGAAATTTGACAAGCTATGGGCATACTGCACTCAAGAAGAGAACAAGATTGTAGCAAGACAAAGACTCAATGGTCCTCAAGTTGAGGAGAATCAAGCCTTCATCACTCATGTCAAGAAAGGAAAGAGAAAAGGAAGGAAATTTTACAAACATAAGCACTAGACTAGGAGACCAAGTTCTTCTCCAAATCAGAGGGAAAAGAAGGACCTATCACACATACAATGCTATAAGTGTATGAAATATGGTCACTATGAAAGCAAGTGTTTTAGTTCAAACAAGAGGAAGCATGAAGCTTCAACAAATGAAGTGGAAGATGTTCATCATCAAAAGAAGCACATAAATTAATATTGTACATAAGTATTCTTCATATCAGCATTATTAGGTACTATACCCACCACTAGTGATACATGGCTCATACATAGTGGTGCTTCCAAGCATATGACTAGTTATAACGAAAACCTTTCAAAATTTGTAAATAATGAATCTCATATCCGTGTTGTACTTGGAGATGATGCCAAATACACTATGATATACCTCTCTTCATTTATAATCCAATGATTTACTACATATGAATGATGTGTTGTATGTACCTGGTATGAAAATAAACCTTGTATCCATCTCCGCCTTAAAAGACAAGGGACATAGAGTTACATTTGTAGATGGAAATGTGCTTGCATGCCACATGATTTCTAGTATGAACATAACAAAAATTATTGGTGTAAGGGAAGAAATGTTGTATCGTCTGAGCACTCTACCAGCTCAATATTTAGTCCATTATTCCATGAACATCAATGAGCTATGGAACATAAGAATAACTCATCTAAACTATCAAGATCTCCCAACACCAAGGAACATGGTGTCAGGTCTACCAATGATTCATGTAGACCATGATGGTGTTTGTATAGGATGTGCACTTGATAATAATATAAAGGGTATCTTTCCAAAAAGTGAAAGAAGATCCAAGGGAATATTGGATCTAGTCCACTCCGACTTGTGCGAACCCATTACGGTTACTTCTTTGGGTTGTCACAACTACTATGTAACATGTATTGATGTCCACTCACAAAATACATGGATATACTTTCTCAAGACCAAATAATTCGAGGAAGTAATCATCAAATTCAAGGAATTTAAAGCACAAGTTGAGAATCTGTTAGGAAGAAGAATTAATATCTTGAGATCAGACAATGGTGGAGAATATATCTCTATAGAATTCAATGATTTCTACAAGAAAGAAGGAATTAAGAGGGAGGTCATAGTTCCCTACAACCCTAAAAAAATGGGGTTATGGAAAGGAAGAACTGAATAGTTGTGGAGGCATCCAAATCCATGATACATGACCAGATCCTACCAATGTTCTTATGGGAAGAAGCATCCAAAATAGTTGTTTATGTACAAAGCAGATGGCCACATAAGATCTTGAAGAACATGACCCTAGAAGAATCCTTCACAAGAGTGAAGCTAGAAGTGTGCCACCTTCGTATCTTTGGCTACCCAGTCTACATTTATGTTCCCAAGGATAAAAGGACAAAGCTAGAACCTTCAGGAAAGAAGCCGAACATTCATGGGATATAGCAAGTATTCAAAGGATTACAGAATATACATCCCAAGATTAAGGTAGATTGAAGTCAGTAGGTATGTGACCTTTGAAGAAGAGATGCTTATAGGAAAATGAAGAGGATCTGATACGAAGTTTGATGATGATGAAGAGATTAGATCATTTCCCCTTCAAAAGTTAAGATGAATTATGAATAAAAGAATGAACCTATTGATCCCATTGATTTAGTTGATTCAGTTGATGCTCCCACAAATATATTAGTAATCCGAAAAAGACCTAGATGGTCACAACAAACATTGCAGGATGTAGAGGGGCACAAAGATCCACATAGAATCCACCAGGAAAGAAAAATACCTCATAGGTTCTCGAGTTATGTAGCATTGATGAGTCACATAATTGAATCAGAGCCTACCATGTACAAAGAATCACCCAAACACCAAATTTGGAAGGATGCGATGACAGAGGAGTTCCATTCCATCATGAAGAATGACATATGGGAGGTTGTACTAAGACCTGAGGGGGATTCAGTAGTGACCTCCGAATAGATTTTCAAGATTAAACACAGAGCATATGGTAGCATGGAAAAACACAAGGCCAAATATGTTGCAAGAGGATTCTCTCAAAAATATGGAATTGACTATGATGAAACATTTGCTCTTATGGCTCGATATACTTCTATGAGAACCATCATTGTTATTGCTTCAGCTATGGGATGGAATCTGCATTAGATGGATCTAAAGACTACCTTCCTCAATGGTATTATCGAGGAATAAGTTTACATTAAACAACCAAAAGGATTTATTTTCCATGAGAAACATTATCACTTATGTAAACTGAAAAAGGAATTATATGGACTCAAGCAAGCACGTTATGCTTAGTATGGACGAATAGACAGATACCTGGTAAACTTGGGATTCACCAAGAGTGATGCAGATCCTAATATTTACTACAAGATTATGAATGATGAGCCATCGATTTTGGTCTTGTATGTGGACAACTTGTTTCTCAAAATAAATGAGAAACTAATTGAATGGTGTACGAAGAAGCTTCCCTTCGAGTTTGAAATGAAGGACCTTAGATTAAGGCACTATTTCTTGGGATTAGAATTATGGAAGAGGTAGGAGGAAATCTTCCTAAGTCAAGGAAAATACACCATTGGTATCTTGAAGAGATTCAGGATGTTGGACTGTAATTCCATGGCCACCCCAATGGATGTAAATTTCAAGAAGTTGAAGGAGTCTACTTCAAATTATGATATGATTGATCCAACCATGTATCGCTAGTTGATTGGATCTCTGATGTATCTGACAAACAATAGAATGAATATATGTTTTATTGTGGATACTGCCAGCAAGTTTACGAGTGATCCGAGGTAGATTCACTGGGTTTCCGTCGCAAACATGTTCTCAGGTACTTACGTGGCACCATGGGATATGGTCTAAGATATGGTTCAGGATGTGATATGATACTGCAAGGATTTTCTAACTCATATTGGGATGGGTGTGTAGCAGATAGGAAGAGTACTTCCAGATGTTTCTTCAGTTTGGGCTTTGCAGTGATTTCCAGGTGTATAAGGAAGCATACCTCAATAGCACTTAGCACTGCAGAGGCGGAGTATATGGCTGCCAGTGCGGAAACTAGAGATGCAATATGGCTTGGAAAACTCCTTGCTGGATTATTTGGTCATATTTGAGGACCATCTGAGATTCAATGTGACAACCATAGTTGTATACATATGTTAATGAATCCTGTATTTCATGATAATATGCAGAATATAGAGATTCGATATCACTACATTCGTGATATGGTGCATAAAGGTGCGGTTGAGCTACGATATGTTTTGATAGATGACCAAATTGCAGATATTCTTACTAAGCCTCTTCTCATGAAAAAATTGAATACTTTAGCAGAAGACTTGGAGTAGAAGAAAATGCATCCCTCATGGAGAGGGAAAGTCAAGACTGATATCTATGATGATTTCACACTAGCGCCTCTACTTGTTCTTAATCTTATCTTGGTATGGGAGAAATCCCATCGGCATTGTGATACAGGAAGGTAGTAGATGTCCGTGTACACTGATGACCACTATATGTTCTAATTCTCAATCTGGTGTTCTTTGGAGTATTCCCACCAACTCTTGAGATGAACTGGTAGTAGATGGTCGTGTATACTTGTGGCATCTTGAGACGGGTAGGACATAGAAGGTCGTGTGCACTGGTTACCACTATACATTCTGATTCTCAATATGGTGTTCTTTGGAGTATTTTCACCATCTCTTGAGATGAACTTGTAGTATCTGGTCATGCACACTTGTGACCTCTATTGGTTCTGGTTCTTAACTTGGTGTTTTGGAGAATTCCCACTAGTCCTGGTTCTCAACTTGGTGTATTCCCACCAACACTCAAGATGACTTGATAGTAGATGGTCATGTGAAGCATGTACTGGTTCTTGGGAAGAGACAGTCTCATAACAGATAGTATTTCGATGTTGTATCCTCCAACGGACTATGTAGAGTTGCAAAGATGCGATATCTACCAACGGACTGAGTGGATCATATTTTTTATGACACCTCTCAACGAGTAGAGACAATGTTGACAACCTTTAGTATGTATAGAGATGATCGAGACAAATGAGATGTACAAAAGAAGACCCAAATGTTCGTGATGTTGATGATGACCATATCTAAATAATATCTTCGTTGTTGAGAGGGAGTGTTGGAATCTGTGCAACTTCAGAAGTTATTCTTATTGTACTTGTATTGTATTTCCTTGTACCTCCTATGGGAGATTATACTGATGTAATTACTCATGTAAACCCTAGAAATAATCGATGTAAATCCTTGGGAAATAATACATAAGAAAAGAATACAAATAAAATTATTTTGTATTTCCCCAACGTAGGTCAACCTCGGTCAAACTGTCAAGTCAGCCCTAGTATTTTTTTACTTGGAAAATTAGTATAAATACGAGGTGCCCCTCCTCATTATTTCATCCACACAAAACAAGTTTCCCTAGTAGAAAAGGTGTGCTATTGCAGTAAAGGAGAGTGTTTTTTGGGGTTGTATCTTAGAGAGGAATTTTCTCTTTCTTTCTTCTTCTCTCGGTTCTTAGGAGCTATTATCTCTATACGAAGTCTTGCTGGGTTTTTATCGATTGGGTTTCCGAGGATAAATTCTTGTGTTCTTTGTTTCTATGCTTGTCTTTATTTTAGACATCCTATTACTTATTTGCAATTAAGTTATATTACTATACTCTTGTAAAAAATTATGAGGAATAGGGATTAGTCCTTAAGGGATTAATGGAAAAGGGATTAGGAGTTAGGGGATTCAGGGATTACGGGTTACATGATTAGGGATTTATAATGTTCAAGGGAATAGGGGTTTAAGGCTTAAAGGTTAATGGATTAGGGATTTTGGGTTAAGCAAATATGGATTAGGGATTATGGGTTTAGGGTTAAGAATTTAAGGGCTTATGAGTTTATGGGTTTAGTGATTAGGGGTTAGGTAGTTTAATGGTTAACATATTAGGGATTATGGGTTAAGGGATTAATGTCTGAGTTCTTAGGAAATACGGGTTTATGTGTTAAGGGATTAGGGATTAGGGATCAAGGGTTTAAGAGTCAATTGATTCGAGGTTACAAGATTTAGGGCTTATGTGTTATGGGATTAGGGATTAGGGGTTTAGAGCTTAAGGGTTACAAGATTATGGATTAGGGTTTATGGGATTAAAGGTCAAGGGACCATGCATTAAGGGTTGAGGGGTTTTAAATGGTAAGGGACTAATGATTATGGGTTAAGGGAATTTTATTTTAAATTTTCAAATATTTTCTTATTGTAACGTTTATTTTACCATATGTGATGTAATTTTTTATATTTTGTTTTAATTTAGTTTGATTTGGATAATTATATATGTTAATTTAAAACATATTATTAATATTGATATTCATGTATTTATATAAAATAGGAAAATAAAATTGAGCATTAAATTATCAAAATTTCACGTAATTATAGGTGATTATTTTTTTCTATTGCTTAATTCTTTTATTGTTAGTTATGTGCATTAATATTTTATTAAGTTATGTGTGTTCACACATATGTTGATACAAAATGAATGGAAGAAGGACATGCAATTGGAAATTGAGGTTAGGTGGTTTAATGGTTAATTTCATTGGGATTATATCCAGTCAAGGAATTAATGCACGACATCCATCGACCCCACATAGTGAACAATGAATAGGGCCAACGTTGAAATTTATTCAAATTGTGAATGTATTTATTGAATTTGACATGGTTAGACTAGGCATATGCCTTGACGCTATGGGAGGGTTTTAAGGCTCAAGGAAATCATTGTCATAATCATGGATGTAATTTCCATCATCATCATAATCATATTCATCATGGCCCATTTTTTCCATCCATGGAAACAAAGATCAAGCCCCTCATACCCATCTCTATAGTGAAACCACTAATGAAGATGTCGATCTCCATGTCTTTACAGTTTTCTTGTGGCATTCTTTCAGACAATTAAACCATGATTCTATTAAGCTAATACTTCCAAAATAAGTTTCCAGGGTTCAACATGCAAGTGGTTTAATGGATAATTTCTTACAGATTATATCGGGTTAAGGGATAAATGACAATGATCGACCCTATGCAATGAGTAGTGAATGGGGACAACATTGAATTTTCTTCAAAATTTTCCTGTATGCATAAAAATTTGACATGGCCAGACTAGACACATTCCTTGATGGTATTGTATGGTTTCAAGACTCATGAATGTTTGATGTCCCCACATAATATTTGAGATCATCCAAGTTTCCATCAACATTCAACATGCACATCTCATTGTCATCATTTGTCATTCCTGTCTATAGAATATTTGCCAGAACTCTATTGAAATGTCATGGAACTTCTAATGCACCTATGAGCAATGTCATCCATCAACCCCACACAGTGAGCAGTGAATAGGGCCAACATTGAAATTTCATCAAATTGTGAATGAATGCGCTGAATTTTACATGGTTAGACTTGGTGCATGCCTTGATGGTAAAGGAGGGTTTTAAGACTCAAGGACATAATTCTCATTATCATGGATGTATTTTCCATCATCATCATAGTCATATTCATCGTGAACCAATTTTTCCATCCATGAAACAAAGATCAAACCCCACATACCCATATTTGCAGCTAAATCGCTAATGAAGATGTCAATTTCCATACCTTTTCCTTTTCCTTGTGGCAACCTTCGAGAATATTAAACCATGATTCTATTAAAATAAGAAATTCGAAAAGATGTTTCTATGGTTCAACATGTAAGTGGCTTAATGGTTAATTGCTTATTGATTATATCAGGTTAAGGGATAAAAGACATCGATCGACCCCACATAGTGAGCAGTGAATATGATTACAAAGATGTCAAACTGCTAATGAAGATGTCAATTTCCCTGTATTCTCCTTTTTCTTGTGGAACTCTCCGAGATGATTAAACCATGATTATATTAATCTAATAAATCCCAAATAAGTTTCTAGGGTCCAACATGAAAGTATGGGAGGGTTTTATGACCCAGGGATATCATTCTCATAGTCCTATATGTAATTTCCATTTTCATCATAATAATATTGATCATGACCCATTTTTAAATCCATGGAAATAAATATCAAACCCCACATACCCATCTCTGCATCGAAACCGCTAATGAAGATGTCAATTTCCATGTCTTTTCCTTTTTATTGTGGAATTATTCGAGAAGATTAAACCATAATTATATTAAGCTAAGACATCGCAAAATGATTTTATAGGGTTCAACATCCAAGTGGTATAATGGTTAATTTCTTAGGGATTATATTAGGTCAAGGGATAAACGACATCAATTGACCCTGCACATTGAGCAATGAATGGGGACAATGTTAAAATTTCTTCAAATTGTGCCTGCATGCATCAAAATATGACATGGTAAGACTAGAAACATGAATTTATGGTATGGGATGGTTTCAATACTCAAGTATGTCTGATGTTCCCACATAATCTTTGATATTGTCCATGTTTCCATCAACGTTCAACATGCACATCTCCTTATCATCATTCGTCATTCTAGTTTAAAGAATATTTGTCATAACTCTATTGAAATGTCATGGAAATTATAACACATCCATGAACAATGTCATCCATCAACCCCACACAATGAGCAGTGAACAGGGCCAACGTTGAAATTTCTTCAAATTGTGAATGTATGCGTTGAAATTTTACATGGTTGGACTAGGCGCATGCCTTGATGGTATGGGAGGGTTTTAAAAGGAAATAATTATCATCATCATGGCTGTAATTTCCATATTCATTGTAATCATATTCATCATGACCCAATTTTTCCATCCATGGCAACAAATATGAAAGCTCACATATCTACAACGAAACCGCTAATGAAGATGCCAATTTCCATGTATTTTTCTTCTTCTTGTGCCATTCTTCAAGATGACTAAACCATTATTACATTAAGATAAGACATCCAAAAAGATGTTTATAGGGTACAAAATGGAATTGTTTTAATCGCTAATTTCTTAGGGATTATATTGGGTCAAGGGATAAATGACATCGATCGACCCTGTGCAGTGAGCAGTGAATGGGGACAACAATGAATTTCTTCAAACTGTGCTTGTATGTGTTGAAATTTGACATGGTAAGATTAGACACATGCCTTGATGGTATGGGATGGTTTCAATACTCCACTATGTTTGATGTCCCCACATTATCTTTGATATCATCCAAGTTTTCATCAACGTCTAACATGAACGTCTCATTGTCATCATTCGTCATTCCCGTCTATAGAATCTTTGTTGTAACTCTATTGAAATTTCATTTAACTTATAATGCACCCATGAACAATGTCATCCATTGACCCCATAAAATGAGCAGCGAATGGGTCAAATGTTGAAATTTCTTCAAATTGTGAATGTATGCATTGGAATTTTACATGGTTAGACTAGGCGCATGCATTGACAGTATGGGAGTGTTTTACGACTCAAGGAAGTCATTCTAATAATCATGGATGTAATTTTCATCTTGATTTTAATCAATTCATCATGACCCAATTTTTCCATCCATGGAAAAAAATATCAAACCTCACATACCTATCTTTGCAGGGAAACTGCTAATGAAGATCACAATTTCCATGTCTTTTATTTTTTCTTGTGGCATTATTTGAGATGATTAAACCATGATTATACTAAGCTAAGACATACCAAAATAGGTTTCTAGGGTCCAACATGAAAGTGGTGTTTAATGGCTAATTTCTTAGAGATTATATCAGGTTAAGGGCTAAATGACATCAATCGACCCTATGTAGTGAGCAATGAACGGGGACAATGTTTAATTTTCTTCAAAATGTACCTGTATGTGCCAAAATTTTACATGGTAAAACTAGACACATGTATTTATGGTATGGGAGGGTTTCAAGACTCAATGATGTTTTATGTCCCCACATAATATTTGAGATCATCCACGTTTCTGTCAATGTTTAACATGCACGTCTCATTGTCATGATTCATCATCCCCGTATACAGAATATTTGTTGAAACTCTATTGAAATGTCATGGAACATATAACACACCCATGAAAAATGTTAGCCATTGACCCCACACAATGAACAGTGAAGGGGGCCAACGTTGAAATTCCTTCAAATTATGAATGTATGCGTTGAAATTTTACATGGTTAGACAAGGTGCATGCCTTGATAATATGGGAGGGGTTTAATACTAAAGGATGTCATTCTCATAATCATGGATGCAATTTCCATCGTCATTGTAATCACATTCATCATGACCTAATTTTTCTATCCATGGAAACAAAGATCAAACCCCACATACCCATATCTACAACAAAACTATTAATGAAGATGCTAATTTCCATGTCTTTTATTTTTTCTTGTGGAATTCTTAGAGATGATTAAATCATGATTCTATTAATTTAATACATCCCAAAATACGTTTCTAGCATCCAACATGCAAGTGGCTTAATGGATAATTGCTTAAGGATTATATTGGGCGAAGGGCTTAGTGAAATATTTCATTAAGTTTAATAGTATAAATTTGTTGGAATATAGTGAAATATTTCATTAAGATATTGCAGAGACTCAGACATGCATTGTGTAGAATAGTGCACATAGTTTATTGAAGAAGAGATTATCATTTTCTTGTACTATTTTTGTAAATAAGGTGGCAGAGACTTAGACCTGCACCTTTACTCTTTTTCTCCTATTGTTTTAGTTGCAAGATTCAATCACAGAAGATGCATTCTGGGGAATCACTTTGCTTTGCTCAAAAAGCAAATAACCACACCAAAGACCAATCCAATGATCATCCCAAAGGAGAAAGCAACAAGAGAGGCAGAGGAAGAAGAAACTTCAGAGGTAGAGGAGGCAGAAACAACTCCAACAAAAGATCAGATTTGAAGTGCAAGCATTGTGGAAAGACTGGACACACAGCAGATCAATGTTGGGCTTCGTGGGACTCCATCAAAGACAGACATAACCAAAAGAAATATGACAATAAAAACCAAGATGCTAGTAAATCTTCAGATTCTGCTCATTGTATTGTTGGACATTGTAATCTTGGTATTAATGAAATGACTTCACTTTGATCTTACAAAGATTGTTGGCTACTTGATACTGGTGCAACATCACACATGACTTTTAGAAAAGACTGATTTGAAGAACTTAATGAAACAATAAATGGCATAGTTTACTTTGCAGATAAGTCAAGTCTTAAACCAAAGGGAATGGGCACCATTCGGCCGAAGATGTCTGGATTCCCTGATTTATTGTTGAAGAATGTTCTTTATCTTCCAGAGTTGCAGAGAAGCCTGCTGTCCTTGGTGGAGATTCGACAACGAGGCCATTCCATCCACATGTTTGATGGAATCATAGAAATAAGAAAGTCCTCTGACAACCAAGTCATCATGACTGGATACGAAGATGGGAAGCTGCTGAAGCTAAAGGGTTCATCTGCAAGAGTTCAGAACTATGCCTACTTCTCTCAGCATGGAGAAGGTAATGTGTCATCAAGTTTATTGTGGCATGCAAGATTTGGTCATCTGAATTATAACAGTATTCGTTTGTTGAAAAAGAATGGTGTATTTGGTTTTCCCACCATTCCCAAAGATAAGAGCAAATGTGATGCATGTATATTAGGGAAACATAGTAAGCTGCCATTCCATGAATCTAATTTCAAAGCAAGTAGGAAATTAGAATTAGTGCATTCTGATTTATGTGGCCCAATGCCAACTCCTTCTGCAAATGGGAATAAGTATTTTATGACCTTTGTTGATGACTACTCAAGAATGTGCTGGATTTACACATTAAAGACAAAATCAAAAGCATTTCAAACATTCAAGGATTTTCATGCATTGATAGAAAAACAAGGACAATAAAAAATTGGTACACTTCGTACTAACAATGGGAAAGAATACACTTCAAATTCTTTTGAAGATTATCTTCACCAACATGGAATTGCACATCAGACTACAGTTCCCTAAAATCCTCAACAAAGTGGTGTAGCAGAAAGAATGAATAGAACCATAATGAATATGGTTCGCTCAATGATGTTTTTTAAGAATGTAAAACTAATGTTTTGGGGTGATGCAATGAAATGTGCAGCCTATTTGAGAAACAGAAGTCCCTCAAATGCTCTTGATAATAAGACTCCACATGAAATGTGGTTTGGCCATCTCCCTTCAGTCAGGAATCTCAGAGTTTTTGGTTCCACCTGTTATGCCTTAATTCCAAAGGATCAAAGAAACAAGCTTGGTGCTCGAAGCAGAAAATGCATTTTCCTGGGGTACGAAGAAAACTCCAAGGCATACCGTCTGTATGATGAGGTAAACGAGAAGTTTGTTATTTCCAGAGATGTCATTTTTATTGAGACTAATAAAAATGACCAGTCCATTGAGAGACAACTTGATCATTTGGAAAAATATCCTCATCCAAAGAAATATTCTGAAAATGAATATGAAATTCCAAACCTTGAAGGGGGGATTCCTATTCTGGATCAACCTTTGGAATTTCCATAAGAAGCACCAACTCCCCCGCATGAAGAAGTTCCTGCTACTTCACCTCAACAAGAGATTCAACTATATGATGTGATTGAGAGAATTGGAAGACTCTCAATCAATGATGAAGCACCACCAGCTGATCAACAAGGACCATCACGGAAGATTCCTAAATGGGCCACAAAGACACTTGAAAGTGTCCATCCGGATGAAGTTGGAAAGACGGGAAAGAGAAGTTCAAAAAGACATGAAGATGGAGGAGAAACAGATAATTCAGGTGATGACATGGAGGTATCATTTGATTGTGAATTTAATTTATCTACTAAATTTGAACCAACTTCCTTTGAAGAAGCTTCTACTTGAGTTGAGTGGAAAGAAGCTATGCAGAATGAGTATGATGCACTCATGAAGAATGGAACTTGGAAGCTGGTTGAGCCTCCAGTTGGAACCAAACCAATTGGCTGCAAGTGGGTGTACAAGAACAAT
>LPNX010741223.1:1508-196701 GCA_001517045.1 Pseudotsuga menziesii | reverse complement strand
TTGAAGGGGACTCAAGACATTGGACTCAAGTACTCTAAAGTGGATGACTTCAAACTTATTGGGTACTCAGACTCAGATTTTGATGGCGATAAAGAGACAGGAGTATCAAATTCTGGATACACTATGAGTCTTGGATCAGCAGCTGTCTCATGGAGATCACGTAAACAGTCAGTTTCGGCAGATTCAACAACAGAAGTAGAATATGTGGATGTAGCTGAAGCAACAAAAGAAATAGTATGGCTCAGGAAGATACTTGAAGATTTGCAAGAAAAACAGGAGAACTCCACTCCATTATTGATCAACAATACTTCTGCAATCAAGCTGGCTAAGAATCCCAAATTCCATGATCGAACCAAACACATCAACACAAAGTATCATTTGATTCAACATCATGTAGAGGCCAAGATAGTCCATCTTCGACATTGTTCCACAAATGATCAAGTTGCAGACATCTTCACCAAAGCACTTGGACGAGAAAAGTTTGAAAGATTCAGAAACATGCTCGGACTTACTAACACCCCTTCGGATTAAGGGGGGGATTGTTGGAATATAATCCGTTAGGATTATACGTTAGTGTACATAATAGGAATATGAATAGTTACATAGGAAGGTGAAAAGGCTGGTTGGAAGATGAATCTCAACCACCATATGAAATGTATAAATGTATGCATTAGCAATGGAATAGAAATGAATTCGGGAGTTATTGACCTAACAAAATTAATGAAAAAACTTTGCATAGATTTTTTCTAATGGTTTAGATTTATATTTCACCCAATGCAAAATACACTAATCCACTTTGCATTCTTTTTTCCTAATGGTTTGGATTTACATTGTTTTACAATATGCTATAGGTAATTATATTTTTTTATATATTGCATATTTAATTTATTTTTATTTAACAGGATCTTCGTCTTAGTTCAGTATGAGTCTAACCAATAAGCTAACAACACCTCGAAACTATTATCAATCAATAAATGACCACTAACCATGCTAACTCTTAATTTCCAAGTAATCCTAATATTTTTTTCCAACAATTCATACCAAAGTTTGAACACTTTAATGATATTGCAATAGGTAATTTATATAATACTACCGAAGAATTTCAAAGTGTGGACCATAAAAATAATCATTTTCTAAACATGGACTTCAAATATTTCTGAAAATTTATAAGTCTTCCTCATTAACATTATTGTGTGCATTAATTTCATCCAATGTATCATTGTCAATGTTCATATATCTTTGCAAGTAATTAATATTATTTTTTCTACACCATCCCGCTAAAGTGGTATTTTCATCATCCTCATATTCACTTTCATAATCTTCATCATCATTGAAAATTAACCGTAGACCATCTATATTGTTACCAACTGTATTGGGATCATCATTTTTTGTACCATCCATATTGTTGTCTTCTACAAGATCATCTAAGTTTGGAATGTTTCCTTATTGTTCCTGAACATAACGATCTTAAACATCATAATGGATTCCAATCTATCGAATGTTCTCTAATCCCTCTCTCTCTCATTTTGTTGGCTATCATTGTTGTGTTCAGTATCCACTAAGGCATTATGAAATACATGCCTTAGTCTTGGATCCTAATGCGTGGCAAATACCCATTTCGTGTCCAAAATATCTTCATAGAAAAATACGTGCACATGAATGAAATACATATATTAGACATATGTTATAGCAAATTTATTTATTAATAAACACACACACACACACACATTTCACAATAAACTATTAATTACTATATCAATGATCACTATCGCTTCTTGTTTGAGTTAATGAACTACCTGCTTACAATGAATTAATATACTATAAGGCTCCTTATCCTCTAGTACGAACCTTGATGAATCTCTAAAAATGATCCACTATGGGTATCATGTCTTTTTTCCCTCTCAAATGATTCATACCATCTACACTTAAAAATGCAACATTTAAAAGAGCATAATCCAACTCAATAATTTCTTGGATTTTCGCAACATATTGTAGATTCGATTCAATAATTTTCTTATGTTTTAAGATTGCTCGACTATATTGCTTGAAATCAACCATGATGCCACAATCAAACAATCATCTCTTTATATCTACTCTTTCTACATGATAATGTCAACCATCTGAACACATTGTAAGATATTTTCTTGCTTGTGAACAACCATTTATTTAAGTGAAACAAATATAATGACCAATATTTAGATACTTAATAGTGTATAACTTGATTTGAAATTTTTTTTTCTAAAGTTCCAATTGTACCTTTCTTTATCCTCTAGACATGTGGATTTCATCTTCTGCTATGTTTGAATCAATACTTGTGTATTGTATTTGATTTTGAATTTGGTAAGTAACCCATTATAGTGTGCAACATTTCCCCCCTTCCCCAAGTAGATTAGTAGGAAGTGGAGTATAGGCTTAGGTTCAATCTCTTAAACTATCAATTTTTTTCTAAAACTTCTCTCTTTTAATCATGTAAATCAATCCATTTGTTCATAAATTCCACGTGGCACATAATGAATTTGTCGAGTATAACACTTTCGTCTACACCTATCACATGTCAATATGTTTATTTCAAACTCCAAATGTCATGTTGTTAATTTGACAAATAAATTAATACAGATTAAATTAATGATTGCAATAAAGACAACCACAATGATCATAAATTTACTTACCAATTTCTACTTGAACACCATTAGATTATGGTTTTTCTCCATCAATAATATATATGATGCCTGCGAGTCTTCATCCCAGAAGCATGACCTATCTTCAAAATCCTTACCAAGGAATTCACATAGGGATAAAAAATGATTCATTTAATACACACCCTTCAACCTTGCAACCCTTTGGATGTTCCTTTTATCAGACATATGTTTTTAAAGTTTTCATATACCTCTCAAAGAAAAACATCCACCTTGTTGATAAGACACCCGCTAATTCAATGAGATTTACTAGGTGTATAAGTAAATGGAATTGTGGGTCCATGAAATTTGCAGGGAGCTCCTTCTCAAATACACATACAATTTCTGCAATTTCCTTCTTCCATTTTGGCTCTTCACATTTGTGGATCTCCTTGGAGATCACCCACCTAATATAAGAATATTAAATTAATATCCTATAGTCAAATATAAAAATACAATATAATATCTCTATGTCTCTCACACATGAACATTCCATAACACATTACTTGTAAATGCTAACAATAGATTTATGGCGGTCATGAAGTCAACGGTAAGGCATGGATCCCCCCTAATTTCCAATGGCGTGATATGCTATCAACACATTTATCAAATGTCATTAGTAATTTTTTTCACACAACAAAATATCAAAATATATTTATTACTTAATTAATGTTACCATCAAAACTTAAGTGATGACAATACCTTCATAAAATTATTAAAATCACGTGTTTTAATCTTGTGATATGTCCATCAATTGTAAAATATTTTTCCAATGATGACCCACAACTAGTAGGTGTACTTATTGAATGGATGACTTTTTTTATTTGGTCTAGCTCATTTTGTTTTCAAAATCCATTGAGCTTTTGCATACGTTTCATTTTCCATGTTTGCCACAAATGTCTTCTATCAAATTTGGTATGCAAAAGAGCGATATCTCTCCTCGAAGAAAAGGTGTCGTTGTATTTGCTTGATATATGTTGAAATATAGAATGGGACATTTTTGAAGATGTACATAGGATCTAATACATGAGATATTAATAGATCCTTCTAGTAAGGGAGCTCATAAAATATGGATTTCCTTTTCATTCCTTCTGGCATAGTAACTACAACTTGTTTTGGTTCTTCAATTGAATCACTCCATTCAAAATGTCCTCTCAATATTTCAATTTAGCATCTTCATATTTCTTAATCCAATCACCTAGACCCATAATCATGGTAGGTCCTCTATTTTCAACTCTTCTATCAAATTGATTCTTCAGGCAATTTCTAAAGTTATGATATGGTGGTAGAAAAACCTTGTTGTTTTCATAAATAAATTTATGTAGATCTTTAGAATACTTGGTGCGTAGAAAAACCATTAATTTATGGACCATCCTTACTGCATATCAATACTATGCACATTTACAAAAATTCCATCAAAATTTCAAAATAGTTGTGGGTACGCCTCTAGCATTGCATCCTCTAGCTCCCAAGTTGCTTCTTCATGCACACTTTCCACAATGTTCTTGGAGTTATCTTCCTTCAAGCTTTAATACCATGTATTGATGAATTTATTCATTGGTTGCATATGGCAGGTTATCATGTTTATTTATCCTTTCATTTGATGTCTATTTGACATCAATGTTCCATAGTTTCTTTCACTTCCTTGAGATGCTTCCAAGTCCTCAATATTCAAACATATATCTACAACATTCATCAAGGTAAACATGCATATCATAGGCATTCATATGCATCAAATTTTCCCTTCATAGAAATTCCAATTCATAATGGAAGCATATATATTAATAACACAAGATCAATTATGCAAACTAGCCCAATACTTATCTGTATGAATATATTTGCTTCCTTCAAATTAATTCCATGGGAAATAATCCAACTCACTAGTCCTATTGACACACCCTCTATAAATATCCCATTCCATAGCACTCCCCCTATCATCCTACACAACACAATAAATGGGACTCACATCTTTTAGGTTACAATCCCTCAGGTTATTTTACCCCAATTCCCTTCCAGGATTCTACAATAGACTGACTAGGGAATATCTGTTAACAATAAAAGTAACACCCTTTAGAGTGTTGGTTTGAAAACATATTTCTATTTCACCCGCAACATGAAGATCAGAGTTTTGGAACAATTGATAGCTTCAATATCTCATTTGACCACTACTTCCACAAATTAAGAAATGTTTGAAGACAAGGTTGCTCTAAAGAGGCCAATTCCATGGCCACTTAAGGGCCAAAACCCAGTTCCTATGACTTGGCATACAGTGGAAACAATACCTAGCATGGGTATTAATTGTCCTGGAAATATTGAAAATCAATTTTGATGCCTAAAAAACTAAGTGAAGTGGGGTTTTTTAAGAAAATAATAAAAAAGATTCAAAAATATTAATCCTACATTCATGGTTAAGTGATTGGGTGCGCATATCCCCCTGCTATATAAGGAAGGCATATGAGGTGAATTAGAGGAGACAAATTGGAGAGTAAAGGGATGCTGGAGGAATTAAGGGCTAGAAATAACTTTTCTACTACAAAGTGTTTTGGGAATCAAAGGCATGGATGGTAGAGGAGTAGGTATAGGCTATGGAGAAGGAAGACACCTTCAAGGGTTGTACATATTTCTCCATATTCATCTATTATGAATCAATTCAATTTTCTTACCAATTCTTATTATATCTTTTCCCTTCAAGTTTCATGTTGATGTAGAATTGGTAGGAAATTATATATAACCTATATTTCTTAAACATAGTTTGGTAGGATAGTAGGAAATATTTTGTGGTGAGATTTGCAGGTGTTAAGGAGATTCAAGGAGTTTCAAGGGAAACCATCAAGGAACTCCATCAAAATTCAAGGCTACAAGAGGTATTCTCCTTCCTTCCCCCCCTTCTCAAAATCCATGAAAGAAGGTTTAATATCTTAGTATTATTATGATAATTGATTTGTTTTCAGTCGATTGGGATTCACCCACCCCATATAAATAAGAGAGTAGGATACAACTTGTTGTAGAATACTCCACTAACAAAATGATGACTCCGCTGGGAAGCTAAGGGGTTCTTATCTTGAAACTAGTTTTATTGAGTTTTTCCCCTTTTTTGGGTGTTTCTTACCTTTAAATATTTTAATGCATGCTTTATCTTGGTCTTAGAAGGATTTAGTTCAGTTATGGAGGTCAAAACCGACCTGATTTCACCCTTAATTTTTCATTTTTCAAGAAATTTGGGTTTTGATGTTGGTTTTTTCCTTTCTTTAGCTTGCCGACTCCATTTTCTTGCCTACACAGAGCGTCAAATTCCCCTGATGCCTTGTTGGACTCACCTATGTGCACCAGTGACACTCTGTTCATCAATACAACAGTGCACCGACCACAGTAAGGAAGAGTCACTGATCTTTATTTTTTTTATGGTTGAATCTCCAATTTTGGACCATTTAGCTTGGTTTTTTCTGCTATAAATGACTTATGAATCCTCTAACATAGATTTTATATAGTATTTGCCTCTCTTTTATAAGGATTTAGGGATTTTTTAAGGATTTTAAACTTTTGTGTGCATTTGGCTTGAGATTGAAAATTTTTGAGATCATTGATTTTTGGCCTTAGATTGAGTTCATTATAGACTTTGTATAACCTTGGTTGACAACCAAATTTTTTTTTGAGGCCTGTTAGGACCTATTAGGGGCATTTTTGAAGGATTTAGGGATTTTTTCCCTTTGATTTGGAAGGCTTGAAAACCTCAAAAAGATAGGAAAAATCACTTTGAGTAGTAGTTTTATTATTATTATTATCGTTGTTCAAGTTTTATTTAAAAGAATGCTTAGATCTAAAACTTTATGATATGTTTACCATTTAGGTCCTTTATTTAATTCTTGAACGTATGAAATTTTGCCTAATTTGGTAATTTTAATCACATATTTGCATAAGGAAATTGTTGGAAAAATTGAAGAAAATCACACATCGTTTCAATTTATGAACATGTAGGTCATGAATTTTGAAGTCACATAAACTTGATGACCTACCACACAAATTGAAATTACAGCTTAGACACATTTAAGTTAAATAAAATTCACATAAATTCTCAAAAATATGCACCTATCACTTAAGATCGGTTTAAACACAATGAGAGGACCTTGTTCGTTATTTTCAAATTCTTGATATAAGTTGCATTCAAGCCCTACGTATCCTCTTCACTCGTACCTTCGAGCGATCTTGTGAAAGAGAAACATGGATATCAAGTGTAATAGTATAGGATTATTTTTGAGCAAAATTCTAGGCCCTGTGTATCCTCTTCACTTGCTCCTTCAGGTGGTCCTATGAACAAGAAACATGGATCTCAAGTGTAATAGTGCAGACTTTGTTGTTGAAGCATATATTTTATGATATTTGTGTATCCTCTTCACTTGCACTTTCAGGCGGTCCTGTGAACGAGAAACATAGATCTCAAGTGTGATTGTTGATCAAACCTAAAAAAATTATTTCAAAGAAAAACAAGTTGCTTCATAAACCTCAAAGAGTCATTAAATTTTTTGTATCACCTTTTTTAAGCCATTGAATATTTTATTTGATTTAGGGATATTTGTTTTTTGAAATATATTTTGTAAAGCGAGAAATACATGCATGTTTGAAATATTATCGAAGAAACCTCTTACCTTTCTTTTAGTATAAAGATTTGATCGAATGAAAAGACAGGTTTAAAAACATATGTGCATTGGATTGGTTCAGTATTATAAGTCACAACACCATTAGTTTCACTACCACTCCTCGAAACTAATCAAATTACCTTTAAAATCAACACTTAATCTAAAATAAACCAATATTTTATTTTTGATATCACCAATAAGATTAGGCTAGGGATTTGGGTTAACATGGTGAGTTAGCACTCCAAATCCACAAAAAATTGAAACTAGTATTGATTAAAGAGAATCAAATCCATTAGTAGCAAAGAGTGCACGCTGAGAAAGTGCTTCTAACACATGCGTTAAGCACGAGGTCAATACGAATTAGTAAGGGTGGTACCCCCCTCTTTCTTATTTGGAGGGATATGAGCACATTATAGTATCTCATTTAGGTGACAAGTCCTCGGGGTGACATCACTTTCTTGAGATATCTAGTCTATGTGAGTTATCCTAGACTGGCGACTATCCTACCCAACCACCGATTGTGAAGTGGTAACCATAGTTTCTTTTCCTAGATCACACATGATGTTGTGAGTGGGGGACACTTCCAATACCTGAGACATACATGAGGTTGTTTAAGCTCCTTGGGAGGGTGATTAGCCAAGTGCTAACACTTGCACCCCTGGACATTGAAGAAAAATGGAACTGTTTCTCATACCTTCAATATTTAGTAATTTTTGAGGCATGATGTCCCTCGGGAGCTACTAGTTTTGGAATTCCCTCTTAATCCATATTTTCACTAAAATTCAGTTCTTTGGAAAGAAGTTTGATTGCTGATTATCTTAGGAATTTTTTAGATGTGTGGACACTTTGTTTTTGTTGAGTCTAGTTTCCTTTAGGATTGTTTTACTGAATTTTGATATAATTTAATAAACCATTCATTTTATTAAACTTTAGAGTGACTAATCTCTGGATCCACCCATCAAGGTGGTAGCGAGGCAATTTACCTAAGTTTGAGGGCCCCGCTACATTGTGGAGGCATATACATGAACCACATCTTTGTGACTTTGAAACTAAACTACTTGTGAACCCAATCAAATGTTACTAGAGAAGAACAACATTAAACCGATTCTCAAAATTTGTCACATCATGGACGGAACATAGATAGAATTGATGATCTTACTTTAGTTGAAATTGAAAAAATAGAATATTACACATTTTCTCACGTAAATCCACCCTTAGAACACCCTTTAAAATCAATCATACTTACGAAAAGTGAGTCACTAGTTAGGATTTTTGAAAGTTGGAATAATATGAAAAACATTACACTTGACCCTTTGGATTCTTCAAGAGTTGAAGGGACCATATAAATGCATCCTTAAATGGTTGTAAGAGGTTATCAAAATCCTCTTAGTACACCCAATAGTTGTCTAGGTTCTATTTCTGGGGGCAACCATTTACCGTGGTATGTTAATAGTCCTAGCGGAAATAATGCATCCTAGAACACAAATGCTAATTGGAACTATCCTTCACTGATGGGAGGAAATTCCATAGCGGGTCATCCTATGATTTATCCTAGACAAATTCCTATGGGGAGTCCACCTATCAGGGCCTATTTTGCAATGGAGTGGTCAAGATTTAGGAAGCAATCAATCTTTTTGGAGCCGTCCTCTGCAAGGGGGAAATTTACCATCAAATGCTAATATTCCTGGCAGAAGTAATGCATCTTGGAACATAAATGCCAATTGCAATTATCCTTCACTAATGGGAGGAAATGCCCCATAGGGTTATCCTCTAATTTATCCTAGCACAATTCCTAGGGGAAATCCACCTATCAACGCCATTTCGCAATGGAGTGGTCAAGTTTTAGAAAGTAACCAATATTTTTGGATCCAACCTCCACAAGGAGGAAACATACCTTGGAATTCCAATCAAAACCAAGGACAAAATCAATGGAATGTTCAGGTTTTAGGAAGTAACCAATCTTCTTGGGTCCCTACTCCATTAGGAGGCAATCCACCCAATGGTCAGGTTCTAGGAAGTAACCAACATTATTAGGAATTAACTCAATCAAGAGGAAATCCACCCAGTGGTTAGGGTTTAGGAAGTAACCAATCTTATTCGGACCTAACTCCATCAAGAGGAAATCCACAAATTGATCGTTTTCCGAGAATTACCCAATCTTCTTGGGGGAAGCCTTCGAAAGGGGGAAACCCACCTTGGAATGCTAATCGAATCCAAGGATCACCTCAATGGTGTGGTCAAATTCTAGGAAATAACCAATCTCACTGGAGTCTAACCTTGGAAGGAGGAAATACACCCATTCATCAATGGTGTGGTCAGATTCTAGGAAATATCCGATCTCCTTGGAGTCTAACCCCGCTAGGGGGAAATCCACCCATGGATCCCATTCCCCAATGGAGTGGTGAGGTTCTAGAAAGTAACCAATATTTTTGGAACCAACTAGCAATAACTCTGTTTGATCCATTTAGGCCACCACATGGACCTCGTGCCAATGGTATGATGAGTTCCATCAACCAACTTGAGCAAATTACCTAGCAAATGGGACATATGCATGTTGAGATTTTACAACCTACAAATGGCCAAGATATGTAGCAATATGTTAAGCCTTCTGTAAATTTTGAAAATCTCATAGTTCAATCCATAAAAATTAGAGGAAAAAAGAAGAAATATAAGAGTAAACATAATGCTAACTTTAGGAAAGGAGATGCACTGAATCAACCTCAAGACAGTGGGAAACAAAACTCCATTTTATTGATATAAAAGTTTATGTAGCACCATCATCAAATCATTGCTACAATGTTGGTACTTCTGTCAGGGGGAAACCAATTAAAACCCTCGCAAGGGGGAAATGATCCCAATGCCAATGTCTTCATGTGTGATCATGATGTGAACATTAAAATGAGATATCGTTCTTATGATGTCCCTCCTAGTACATTGGGTCAATCAGAATCACATATAAGTGGTTCTCTCACCATTGAGAAACCAACCATAGACATGGTACCACACCCCCCCAAAGGTGATCTATGTAGAATAATGCATAATCCTAATACACAAGCTACTCATAATGAAAATTTTGTTGAGGAAATAGCTCAAGAACCATGTGCCACGTTGTCCATTGAGGTGTTACAATAATTTCCTGCATAAAGAAATGAACTATTGTCTTCAATTAGAGCTGTTGATCCATCCATTGCGACATTGATCACATTAGACTTATATCAATCAAAATGTAGGATTCATTCCAAATTTGCTTTTCAGATCAAAGTAACATCTCATGGCAAGAATATATTTCAAGCCATAGTTGATGAAGGGGCCTCAACCTTTGTCATGTCACTTAAATTTTGGCAAGCATTAGGATAACTCACCTTGGTTCAATCCCATATTGTGCAAAAAGCATTTGATGGAAATCCATTCTCTTCTCACAGACTCATTGTAACCTGCCCTATTGAATGGGGTGGAAAAACAATCACTGTGGATGTTGAGGTAGTAGATGCACCTATAGATTACAATTTTCTATTAGGACATAGTTGGATACATGCGATGATGGATATATTTCCTTTAGAGTCCCGAATGATTCGATTCCCTCATTGGGGGACGATTGTTATGATTGACCAATTAGATTACTACATGCTTGAAATTGTTGTCTAGTTGAATGTTCCTTTCATTAGGGATGCTCTAATGGAAGTTCAAGACATTAGGGTAGGATCATTAAAAAATTATTCCCTCATGGGAAAATTTATGATCCTGCAACCCTTATCAGTTGTAGAAGTGTCATACTAAGCTATTGAAATGGATTTAGCAGATTTGGATCAAAATATTCCCTTGATGGAGGAATATGATCCAGTTACTTGGCCCATTTTGGCTGTGAGCTCTCCTAGCTCAATTGATTTCTTAGACAAAATTTTATCATCAGATGAAACTATTCTTGAAGTCATAAAAATTTGGTTGCACCCACCTAAGGACATATTTTGTGGGGCCACTGGGAGCATACTTGGTTTAAATCCACCCAAGTATAGGAGCATCCTTTGTATGTTCCTCAATATTATCAAGGATATTTGGAAACATGCATATAGGTTAAGGTTATCCATCTGTGAAGATGCATTTGGACCTTTTGCAGCCCAAAATTTCCATAGGGTCGAACATGCTTGAAATTGGTAGGTCAACCCATCATATCTGTATTTTCCATCATTCCGACAGAAGAGCCTACCGAACATGGGACACCCTAGTCAGCACTGCATTTCCATTTTGGTTCCCATGCTGATTTATTTTCATAGGAATGGAAGCCCAAATAGTACCATAATGACCTGGAATTTGAAATTTGAGACCACATACTTCTCTTCCATATAGTTCTGACCATTTCCTAATGGGATCCCTATTTTGTGTCAGTTTACATAAGCATGTGTTAAAATATTTGCATGAACATTTGTGCTTACTACTTCGGTGCTTATTGATAATGTTGTGTATCTACCTTTGCAGTCACTTTTTGCTCAAGATTCCTATAAACCATTGCTTTTTTTTTTTAAGTTGAGCTATACATGTGAGAACTATTTGATTCAGGTAGTTGATGCACCATGATTAATTGTGATTTATGATTTTGGTGTTTTTCACAAGAATTAGCATGGAGTAAACAACATTGCCCTTTCCTACTTGTTCATCGTACCAAATTGGATAACCGTAGTTACTTGGTTATATTTCACTGTCCGTTGACACATAGTCCTGCTTCAGATAGCCAATTGATGGAGGGAACATCCGTAAGAGTGTTCACAACTAGCTCAGGCCTTGTTTGCAATATGTATCTTTGGCTTGGCCTAACCTGTGATCTTAAAAAATAGAGTATGCCCATGCAACACTCATTCCCTCCCATGTACCATAGAATTATTTAGTCCTTTTTCAAGAAAATAAATGAAAAAAGTACTAAAATTGAAATACACAAAAATAAAAAAGGAAGATTACTGAATCTATTCATAATTCATAATGGAGAAAAAAGAAACAACCAGTCCTTATCACCCTTGAACACGACACATATCCCTACATCGGTTACAAGTACATCATTTACATTTGACTTAGGAATTTGTACCAGTAATTTGAACAGATATCTACCGATAGGTTATCTGTCCTATCATCTATGGAAATTTCATTAATTCATCTGGAATTGGTGAATTTCACAATGGTTGGTTACTCGAGTCTTATGTTGAAAAGTGTCACTATGCGTCCTGTTATGTGTTCAAGGGAAGTCAAACCAATTTCGACCATTCCTCAAATATTCCAAACCAATCATGTTAGCCTTCCTTGTGTCAGTATAAAGTGTTGGATCTCGCAACTCTACCAAATTATATCAGCCTATTGATCTCAGTTTCGTGTCAGTAGATGTGGAGTGCATTAATTTTCCTCCCTCTAATGGATCTATTCCTATCGACGACAAATCATCATCTAGGAAATGGATCTAGGAACCCCAATGAGTAGCTTAGATCTTGCAGTCATTAGTGGAATTTTTCCTCGCAAACGAAAGTGGGTATACATCAATAACCACTGAATGTTTGATTCTACTAGTGTTTGACATCAAAACATTTATTCACACTTGCTACTTTGTACTCAAATACCTTGGAGTCCATTATCATTATTGGTGGGCCTCCTCGCATTTGTTAACGGTATAAATCAATGACCAGGTAATCAGAGGGTGTTTAGTTATGATCGACATCAGCTCATTTATTTGCATGATATAAACTCGTACTATCATTGGTTTTTATTGAAGACCTTGGGAAAGCTAGTTGTATCACGCACAGTGATGCATTTCCCGAGTTGCGCAAGATTAAAATACCATGTGAAAGTACCATGAAGACCTGGATATGTTGCACTCATCATATGTGCACATATATATTTTTGAATATTTTTCTTTTTTCATGGATCCACTGTGTATTTTTCGTGTCCATTCTTGTTTACAACTATGCATGGGTATACCCACTCAAGATGATATTGTATATTTGGTTTATTTACTTGTTTAACTTGTAGGTTCTTTTCAAACTCCTGCTCTCAAGATCCTACTCCTTTGCCATCCTTCCCTTGTCACTAAAGAGTATCAGTATGAATAGTATTAGAATGAAATCAATGTATTTTGGCCCTTAGCATAGCTTTGGACCTCACACATTAGGGGGCATCCGTTAACAATAAAATTAACACCCTTGAGAGTGTTTGTCTGAAAACATATTTCTATTTCAACCGCAACATGAAGATCATAGTTTTGGAACAATTGAGAGCTTCAATCTCTCATTTGACCACTGCTTCCACAAAGGAAGAAATGTTTGAAGACAAGGTGGCTCTAAAACGGCCAATTCCATGACCACTTAAGGGCCAAAACCCAGTTCCCATAACTCGTACTGGAAAAAATACCTAACATGGTTATTATTTGTCTTGGAAATACTGAAAATCAAGTTTGATTCCTAAAAAACTAGGTAAAGTGGGTTTTTTGAACAAAATAATAAAAAATCTTCAAAAAGATTAATCCCACATTGATGGTTAAGTTTTTGGGTGCACAAACACCAATGCTATATAAGGATGGTATATGAGGTGAATTAGAGGAGACAAATTGGAGAGTAAAGGCACGTTGGAGGAATTAAGGGCTAGAAATAACATTTTTACTACAAAAGTTTTTGGGCATCAAAGGCATGAATGGTACAGGAGTAGGTCTAGGCTATGGAGAATGAAGGCACATTCAAGGGTTGTAAGTATTTATCCATGTTCATCTATTATGAATCAATTCAGTTTTCTTCCCAATTCTTATTAAATGTTTTTCCTTCAAGTTTCATGTTGATGTAGAATTGGTAGGTTATTATATATAACCTATATTTCTTAAAGATAGTTTGGTAGGATAGTAGGAAGGATTTTGTTGTGATATTTGCAAGTGTGAAGGAGATTCAAGGAGCTGCAAGGATAACCATCAAAGACATCCATCAAACGTCAAGGCTACACGAGGTATTTGTTGGAGTATCGGGTACCTCCACATGGTATAACCACCGCACCTCTGGGAATATAAAACAAGTGGTTTAACTGCCACTCCTAGTGATTGGGCTTGTGTTGGGTTTCAAATGTTCACCAACATCTATAGGTTTTGGTGTAACGAAAAACCTTACATGGTATCAGAGCATAGGTCTCAGGTTCAATTCCCCCAAGCTACGGCGGAGGCGGGGTGTTGGAGTATCGGGTACCTCCACATGGTATAACCGCCGCACCTCTGGGAATATAAAAGAAGTGGTTTAACCGCCACTCCTTGTGATTGGGCTTGTGCTGGGTTTCAAATGTTCACCAACATCTGCAGGTTTTGGTGTAACGACAAACCTTACAGTATTCTCCTCCCTTCCTCCCCTTCTCAAACTCCATGAAAGAATGTTTAAGATCTTAGGATTATTGTGATAATTGATTTTTTTTTATCGATTGGGCTTCAATCACCCCATAGAAATAGGAGAGTAGGAAGCTTCAGTTGTAGAATACTCCACTAACAATATCCATACTAGGATTCTAAATATCTCATGAATTGCTCACAACATATACATTAAGTTTCCTCTTCTTTGCAGACATTTCCCTTTCAGGATCATGTATCCCCTTCTCTGAGTTAACATCCCCTCAAGTGATCCATCATTTTCTTAGGATTGATTGCACAAGAAGAGCACAACTTATAGGGTTCTTGTGTCCTCGTAGTGGCATTGTTTCAGGATTTTCTAGCTTTATCAACCGTTATTTCCCCTCACCGGAAAAATCCATCATATCACCTGTATCATACATATACAATTAGCATGAGATTCCATCATAAAATATTAATCATAAATTTTAAATATGTTTCATACAAAAAACAAATTCACAACTATGAGATTTGCCTCACAATGTTTTGCCATTGTATATGGTACCATTATGGTCTTACACTCATTTCCATTTTGAAGACAACTCTACCTGCAATATGGTATCTTAACATAATTCTCAAATCAACCAAAAAACAATGAGTATTTATTCATATACCCATTTCATTACAACATTCATAACACCCATGAAATGATCTCAAAATCATAACACCAATAATTCAATCATTTTCGGCTATGAACATATTAAATGCCAGGAAATGTCATTCACCATATATGCATTACGAACACATCACGAATTCTCACAATGCAATCAAGACATGTGCCAAAATGCACATTCACATAATCTACTTATGCATATTCCCTCAATGCATCCTTGCATTGATTCAAGAATGCCATAATGACAACTCATATGATATTCCATGATAAGTTGAAGGACTCAAACAATCCCTCAACACATCATCCATCCAACATCCAATTATTTGTTTGATCATCTAGATACCCTCCTATTAAGCCCAAATGCAACACCAATAATATACTTCTTTAGTGCTCTTCATTGTTGGCAAAGAGGTTGCAGTCCAAAACATCCATCACAAGAAACAAGATAATTTGATACTTGTGTGGTGCTATAGCATTTCTAATTACAACAACACATGGAATCACACATGGTTATCTCATGTGGCATCTATTTACCAAGCATGAGTATAAAACTCATTTACAATGGTTATTAAATCTTAACCATTTCAATAATGACACATTAACTCATTAATTCATCAAAATATTCTAAGATCTTTTCATACCCAAGGATTTATGCTTTTATCTTAGATTTCTATTTTGGGGATGATGTGATGGAAGGAATATGATAGCAATAAAGTGCGATAAATGTGTCATTTTTTATGAAGTGTGGAAATATGTTTTGTACCACCATTTTGCTAAGGGAAACACTTAACCCATTGTGTTTTTTTATCAGATGTAAAGTAATGAAGATACCCTTCTAATCCTTTATTTACAATATTATTTTTCCTATCATATTGAGGATGGTAAGAGGAGATGTGAGCCAACTAAGTGCGCAAACAAGAAAATAATTCCTTCCAAAAATTACCATTGGAAATTGGATCTGTATCACTTAAAATTATCTTGGGGGTTCCATGTAGCTTTTGAATTGTTTCCATGGATGCCACACCTACTTTACTTGTTTTAAAAGGACGAGAAAGCGATAACAAATGGGCATACTTTGTGAGTCGATCCACCACTACCATGATGACAATATTTCTTTCTGACTTTGGTAAAACTACGATAAAGTCCATTGAGACATATTCCCAATGCTAACTTGGTATGGCTAATGGATGTAAAAGACCTATTGTCTTGATTATATCACCTTTGTTTTGTTAGCAGACTAAACATTCCGCCACAAAAAAATGGACATCAATTTAGACCTTCCCAGGAAAAATCCTTCTTGATCCTATGGTACGTTTTCAAAATCAATGAATGTCCTCCTATAGGAGAAGTGTGCAATTCCAAAAGGATCTCTTGTTTGCATTGATATTTTTACATAAATTAAAGTTATCTTGGAACCATAGTTAATTATTATTCCACACAAATGTATCTAGTGAATTGGGGTCCTCCTGTAGTTGTTGAAAAATATTGCATGCCTTTGGATCTTGTTTCATTTTGTCCTTGTGTCTTCTACCCAATCCGATTGCTTAATGGAATTAGCACAAAGTAATCTACCAATGTCATCTTCTTTTCTTGAAAGTTCATTGGCTACCACATTATGTTTTCCTTTTCTATATATATTTTCAAAGTCACAACCTATATAACATTTTTTAACCCAAATTTGTTTTTCTTCTGATGATAAATGTTTTTCCAGGAAGTACTTAAGGATGTCATGATATGTTATAACATTGAATTATCTTCCTATTAGGTGAGGCCACCATTTCTTGATTGCATGTAGTATGGCCAACATTTCCTTTTCATAAATTGTTTTTAGTAAGTTTTTTCCTTTAAGTAGGAAACATTCAAAGGAAAGGGGTTTTCCTTGTTGCATTAAAACTACACCAATTCCATTCCCTAAGGAAACACATCCACAATAATTACTTTATCCCACTTTTTGAATCACCCAAACCAAACCTTGCGAAGAAAATGTATACATAATTTCCTATTTATCCCACTTTTTGAATCTCCCAAACCAAACCTTCCAAACAAATTGTTGTACATTTTCTTCGCAAGATTTCTATAGATAATTATATCATAAAACATACTAACACAATTTTTTAAGGAATGGTTTAAATATATAATTCATCAAGCTTTGAAATATTGAAGGTGCATTGGTAAGCCCAAATGACATCACCAAAAATTCATAATGACCTTGATGTGTTTTGAAGGTTGTTTTTGTAATGTCTTCTTTCCTCATTATGATATGATGATATAAAGAATGAAAATCCAATTTGGTAAAAGAAGGTTCTCCTTGTAATTCATCCAATAATTCATCAATGAAAGGATTATGAAACTAATCTTTAATGATCATCTTGTTCATCTCACTATAACATGGACACATACTCCTTGAATCTTCCTTGTTGTGAACCATCACCACTGGTGTAGAGAAATGAATTTGGATAGGTTGAATGATTCATGCATCTAAAATTTATTGAACCAAGTTTCAATCTCACTTTTTTGTACATATGGGCACTTATAAGGTCTGAAGTTAGGTGGTACACTTCTCGGTTTCAAATGAATAGTATGGTCACGATCTTAAATAGGTGGAATACCTTTAGGAATATCTCCCAATATCCTGGAATGATTTTCAATAACTTATTGGAGATTCAATGGAATAGAGGGTATAGCTGCTTGAACATATAGTGAGCACGATCGTACAATTACTCCATAATGTCCATTTTTCAGTAATTTCATCATGATGTTAGAGTTTGCCACTTTAGAGGGTTTCCTTGAGATATATTTGAGTTCAATTTGCTTTCCTTTTGAAGTGAATATCATGAATAGTTCTTGAACATTAAGATCCATTGTTCCCAATGATTGTATCCATTGGACCTCTAGTACACCATCATCACCACCCATTTATTATTCTAATGAGTACTCACCCATAGTAAGCTTAATACTATGGCACTTCCTTGAAAAATTTATGGTACCTCCTTCTACAATCATTACTTGGTATTTTGATGTGAGATATATGAATAAATTGAGAAGTTTGGATAATCTGTATTCAATTAATTTATGGGCACTACCAGAAACAATCAACATTGTTACCTTTCTCATTTTGATATATCCTTCTATCTTGGGAGTTTGAGGAGAGCTAATGTAGACCAATGCATGGCAAGATATGGTTGGAGCATTATATGTTATATCTACCTTTTTAAGTTATCTCGGGTTTGTATCATCTTCCTATTCACAGTCTATGTAGAATAATTACTTCTCACTGCACTGAAGTCCCTTATTGTACTTGATGTCAAAATTGAAACATAGTCCCTTTGCTCTCATTTCCTCCACTTATTGAGGTGTAAACCATGTAGGCTTAGGCTAATTGGATTTAGGAGGATAAACATTTCCATCTCTATAGGTGTTAGTGGCAACTTTTCTAGTATCCATATTTTTACTTTCATTCCTCCCCTCTAGAGCCATATTTATACTTTCAATTTTCCTTTGTATATCATCTTTGAATCTAAGTAATTTAAAATTATTTATCATAATTTTATTTTCAAGGTTTCCGAATTGGTTGGAAAACTTGGACAACTCATAGTTCACTTCATCTTCCTATTTTGTGTCATAGTTTAGCCTTGGGGAGGTTTAAGGGAAGAATAAAGTATTGCTCCACCTATTGCCATTTTATATAACTAAAATTTAATAAATTTCCTATTTGTCCCACTTTTTGAATCACCCAAACCAAACCTTCCAAACAAAAGTTATACAAATCCCAAATAACATACCTTTTAAAACCTTGATTTGGAGACTGTCTTGCTACCGACCTTTCAACCAAGGTAACTTTGCAATTTTGGCCTCTATAAGTCTAAAATTTATTTTTATGGTAGATTGATATGCCTTCTCTGCAATTCCATATATCTTACATAATTCTAATGTGCCAATAAAAAGTTATGGAATCTTATCAAAACTTGTTATTTTTGTCGTTTTCAGTAGACAAACAGTGTACGGGATTCCATGTGTCCAATTTTTTGGAAATGATTATAAGAATCTTACCACAAATACTATGACCTGCCTACTATTAGAGTTAATAATTCTCACTCAATTTGAATACTTCAAGCTTTAGCTATAATGGTTTTGTTCGGAACACCTCATTGAGACTAGTTTTTGGACTAGTAAAAAACCCTAACTTCCATAGGGTATAAGTCCTCACTTGTGATGAATCAAGACCTACAAATCATACCACAATGAGCTCATATCTCCTCTTCATACCCTCCAAGTGTTTCCGTCTGAAATGTCCCAATTTTTTTTTCCAATGAAAATGTATTTGATACCAAATGTTATACACCTAATCCCCAAAAATAGCATACAACAAGAAGAGATAGTATTCCAATTCCTTAAGAATGCAACAAAAATATGAATAACCAACCTCTTCAAGGGGGAAACCTACTTTATAGTGTATTTCAAATACAAACCAAGATGAGATGAGATGATTCCAAATTTCAAGTGATTCATTCATCTAAAGCCTCCTTTGAATTTGATTAAAGTAATTTATCAGTCTATCTTTAATTTATTTAAAATTACGTAGTTAATTAATCTGTTAGATTAATGAGAAATATGCATAAACATACAACAATACATTTACTAACATGTAAAGAAATATCAAGAATATGCTAGTCTAGTCTTTTATCCTTACAAACACCAAATAATCAAATAGTAAGAGACACGAGAACAAAAAAATAATACACAGATATATGTATGATCTTCTTTATTCTTCAGAAATATTCAATCTTAAGCTTGAGTTCCACTCACATATGCTTATCACATTTTTATGTTGTTTCACAATAACCTTCAACATTATACCCAAAGGGTCTCATTTACCTCTAGACACATGGAAGAGTTACATTTCATACTACATGTGGGATAAATGATTTTCCACCTCTTTATATATTGAATGGTAATAGGAGATTATTACTCCATGATACATGTCGAATAACTCTTTTTTGAATAAGATAGAGAGAATTATGACTTCCTTTGCTACATACTACATCATAACATCACATTAGACATCATTACATTTGTAATATTAACATTACAAATTCCAACACAACCTTGATCTTTCATTATTATTGTATTCATATTTTTGTTTATGATCAACATTTATTACTTAAATAAAGAGATTCAAATAAATATAAAAAATAAAAATAAAATGATTAATTAAATTGGAAAGATTTGAAGTCTTTAACCAATATTTCACATGATAGGAGAGCTATGGGAATAGCCAATTTTCTCCACTTTGTTGCTAATAATAAAATCTTAGATAATGCACCGAGGTTAACGATATTTTTTTAAGAATGATTATTTTGAACTATTTCATATATTACATTGGTAGTGAAAGAGAAAATAAAAAATAATATAAATTATTTTCTCCTTGAGATGCATTGGCTTCAATAAAATATCCACTTGTACCTTTAGTATTATATGCTCTAGGAGGAACTAAATATCGATATGAAAATGTGAAGTTATTTTATTATACGACGCATGATAGCAACTTGACTAACCATCATGTGATTGATCTCAATGTGAATAATAATAACCATGTAATCTTGGTTTACTGAATTTGATGTGAATAATCATAATAATTCATGTTAAGTGCCCTAGTATATAAAAAAATGAAATGTTGTTACTAAGTGGAGTTTAATTTAACAAGGTGGAGTTGCAAAGCAACGTAGTACTTGCATAAGGGATAGAAATATCGTCACTTTAATTGCAACGCAAGTTTGTATTCGTAATCATTGAACATCCTCGAGTAAAGGCATGATAGTAAACATTGTAAGCATTGGTTGATATTTCCAGTAATCTTGTAATAGTGAGAACATATGCTTAGCTCATGTGTTCAATTGTAAATGTCATATTGTAACATGTTTGTAATTATTCAAATAGACGATTGTAATATTGTAAGTAGTACAATTGTATGATTGTGAGTATTTGATTATCTTATTATATATTTCGTAATGAGATAGTATTCTATTGATATTAGTTCTTATATTAAGGCATTATTCGATTGTTGTTCATTTGTCTTTTCATATGAAAATGATCATATAATAAAAAGAATAATGATGACATATATGGATGCCACTGTGTAAGCTTCATTGTGCGGTGAAAAAATATTTGTAAATTTATAAATAAAGGTACTTCTTCTCTATTTGCACTATAATAGTATAATCTATGATGCAAACAAAGCTTTCAAAATTGATTTTACAACAATCAAGCCTCCACCCTCAACCACACACGTTTCATAATGTGAAGCTCTCATTAGCAACTCTAGAAAATGCACCTAGATGGCCAAGTTGTGACATAACACTATGAGCAAACCACATATAGCCTTGAAGCCATCGGAACTAGGCATGGAATAACATGATCACTAAACTGGCCCTCGCAATTTCTTAAGTAGAGAAGCTACCATAGAAAGTGAATGATGGAAGGGAGGTTGTTGTACAAGAGCAAGAGCCTAAGAGGAATGGACATCCACATAATAGTTAAAGAGCGATACACTGGCCACTAACTTGATAAATATTTAGTCGTTTAATATTTTTATTTTGCAATCATGTTTCCCATTTTGGTATCAATTGTACCCTATTCTCCCTCTTAGTCTCTAAGTATGGCAAATATTTTTCAAAAACATTGGTTTCAAATATTTTGGTGGATTGGGGGCCGACCAATTTGAATAAGATTGTAAAAAGTAACATGGTATTAGAGCCTCTCTAAAAGAAGGAACTATGCAACAATGGAAACTAGGGCTTCCTAGTTCAAGGTATTCTCTCCACTGATCATCAACAAAATAGGGATAGGATAACTTGCCATAAGAGGGTGCATATTTTGGTGGAAGGATAATCAAATTTGGAGAAGTTTCAATTTTTTACTGTGGGATACTGCAAGACACTGTAGGAAGAAACTAGGGCATCAAGTTTCAGAGGCTTCCCACAAAGTTTTTAGAAAATGAACTTTTTGAGCAACTCACCTCAAGGAGGAACATCTTTTTATCTAGACATAATTCCAAAATTCAAAGTTTGGAAAATTAAGGTTTCTCTAATAGACCCTAGGTCAGCCAGCTCCAGAATCAGGTTGGACACCTCAAATTGGTAATATCTAAATCTCTACTATTTCCATTTGAGGTTCTCATTTCAAAATGACTCATCATACTCATCTTGAGGACAAGCTTGGGGGATATGACAAATTTCGAGCATGGAAGTATAGGATCTTCCTAATCCTTGAAGAAAATTATTTGGATTAGTATATCAGTAAGGAATTTCTAGAACTAGAGGGAGATGAGTCTAAGGCTATCCATAAGAATAACTTGGTGAAGGCCAAGAGAATCATTCGAGATTCTATTAAGGATCATCTCATCCCCCTGCATGTTTCATCCTTGAAGACACCTAAGGAAATTTTGGATGATTTGATGAAGTATTTCGAAGGAAAGAACATAAACCGAAAGATGACATTGAGGAACCACCTGAAGAATGTGAAGATAAAAAACTAAGAGACTATGCAATCCTACTTTACAAGGGTTGCTCAAATCAAGGAACAACTTGAAGCAGTTGAAGAAAATGTAGAAGAAGGAGAGATTGTTATGACCACCTTGAATGGTCTCCCTAGATCATGGGATTCATTCATTCAAGGAATATGTTCCAGAAGGAGGGTTATTAGTTTCAACAGACTCTAGGAGGAATGCACATAAGAAGAATCTTGTCTCATAACAAGAGAAGAGAAGATCGTAGAAACTGAATATCAAGCTCTCACAATCCACATTGGAATATATCATATAAGAAAGGAGGATCACCATCACAACAAAAGGGAGGACCATCATCACAAAAGACAAAATAAATCCAGAAGATATCCTTCCAACATTCGATGATACACTTGTGGTGAGAAGATACATTACTCCATAGATTGTCCTAGAAAATGAGGTTCCTTCAACAAGAAGTCAAATAAGAAAATACACCATTCTCACACCGCTAAAGATGATGAACCAATAATAAAGAGACTTAAAGAAACAATTGATTCTTCAAGCGATGAAGAATATGTCCTATTCTCATCACTCACGTGTACTATCTCACATGGAAGCAATGTTTGGCTTGTATATAGTGGGGCATCTAAACATATGACAAGATACAAAGAATCATTTGTCGATCTATCTGAGCATGAGTCACCTGACAAGGTGAAACTTGGGGATGATTGTCAATACCCCATAAAAGGAAGTGGAGAAGCTTCCTACAAGCTAGACTCAGGGAAATATTTGAAGATGAAAGATGTGCTATATGTTCCAGGATTGAAGAAGAATATTCTCTCCATCTCTACACTAGATGAGAAGGGAATAAGAGTTGCATTCGTTGATGGACAAGTCCTAATGTGACCAAAATAAAAGACAATAAATGATGCAACAGTGATTGGAGAGAAAGAGGGAGGCTTGTACAAGTTGAAGGGACAACCTTAACAAGCATTGGTTCATGACTCCATAGAACCAAGTGAACTATGGCACATAAGTCTTGAACATGTGCACTATAGATCACTATTGATTGCAAGAAAAGCAGTTTCAATACTTCCAGAAATCCAGACAAAGCATGAAGGCATTTGTAAGGGATGTGCGCAAGGAAAGAATGTAAAGAAGACATTTTCCAGTAGAAAAAGAAAATCCAAAGGAATACTGGATATAATGCACTCATATGTCTGCGTGACCATGTCATCCATCTCAGTAAGTGGGTATGTATACTATGTTTCCTTTATATATGATTTCTCCCGTAAGACTTGGATATATTTATTGGAAGGGAAAAATGAAGTATAATTTCAATAAGTTCAAGGAATTCAAATCCTTGGTCTAAAATCACACTAAAATGAAGATCAAGAATCCGTGGTCAGTTAATGGTGTAGGATTCAAATCAGAAGAATTCAAGGAACTGTGCATAGAATCTAGGATTAAGAGGGAGTTGATCACTCCATACAATCCTCAATAGAATGGCATTATGGAATGAAATAATAGAACAATAATGGAAGCAAAAAATTCAATGATACATGGCCAAGATATTTTGATGCACATATGGGCAGAAAAAACAAGGACAATTGTGTATGTATAGAACCATACTCCTCACCAAGTAATCAACAACAAGACTTATGAAGATGATTTCTCAGGAGAGAAACCAAAAGTCATCCATCTTATAATATTTGGTTGCCCAGTGTACATACACATGCCAAAGGCAAAGAGGACCAAGCTCGATCCGTCAAGGAGGAAGGGAATATTCATAGAATACAGTGACACTTCAAAGGTGTACCGAATATACTTCCTAGGATTCAAGAAGATCGACATCAGCAGAGATGTAACATTTGACAAAGACTTAACATACTCTAAATCCACAAAAAACTACCTATAGTAGAAGTCAAAGAACTTGAAGCAACTAGAGTCTGAGACATGGAAATAAAAGAAACAATTCTAGAAGACCATGAAGATCATGACATGGAAAAACCACAAGAGCATGTAGAACCACTTCACGAGAATAAATACCATGAGAGAAAACCAACATGGGCACAGGAGATAATAAAAGATGCATAAAGGTATGGAACTCCAGATGAGATGCATAGAGAAAGGAAAATACCTAAACCACACAACAACTATGTGGCCATGCTATGTGACATCATTGATAAAGAACCTTCCAACTATGAAGAGGCCAGACCGAAAGGGAAGTCCTAGTCTATTATGAAGAATGATGTCTAGGAGAAAGTTTCAAGACCGAAAGGGAAGTCTGTTATGACTTCAAAGTGGATCTATAAGATCAAGCATGCAACATATGGTAGCATTGAAAAACACAAGGAAATATTCATGGAGCATGGCTTCTCCCAGAAAGAAGGCATAGACTACGAGGAGACATTTGCACCCGTAGCGAGATACACTTCCATCAGATCTATACTTTCATTGGTTGCAGTAATGAAATGGAAGGTACACTAGATGGATGTCAAGACAACATTCTTGAATGGTGTATTCGAAGAGGAAGTGTACATGGAGTAGCCACTAGGATTTGAGATACATGTGTGCAAATTGAAGAAATCATTGTACGGATTGAAAAAGGAACCTAGGACATGGTACGGTAGGATGTACAACTTCCAATTGAGCTTAGGATTTACCAATAGTAAAGTGGATTCCAACCTTTCCTTCAAGGTTGAAGGCGGAAGAGCGATTATGCTCCTGCTATATGTTAATGACCTATTTCTAACGAGAGAGGATGAACTCATCGTAGACATAAAGAGGAGGATTTCCATTGAGTTCAAGATGAAATACCTAGGGATGATGCACTATTTCTTAGGCATGGATGTGTGGTAGAGTACGGATGGAATCTTCCTTGGTCAAGGAAAGTATGCTCCAGATATTCTGAAGAGATTCAGAATGATGGACTGCAAGGCGATATCCACACCTATGGAATCGAACTTGAAGCTACTGTGTGATGCTTCATTAGAGACAATTGATGCCATAATGTATTTTCAGATGATAGGATCATTGATGTACCTGAAAAATACGATACCAGACATATGATTTTCTATGAACACCCTAATCCAGTTCTTGACAGATTCGAGACATGTTCACCTAGTAGCTGTAAAGCATGTATTGAGGTACCTAAAGGGTACACTTGAATACGAGCTTAAGTATGATGTGAATCAAAAGATTAACCTGCATGATTATGTTGATTTGGATTGGGAAGGAAGCGCCACTGATAGGAAGAGCACTACGAAATGTTGCTTCAGTTTGGGATCTGGTATGATCTCTTGGTTTAGCAGGAAGCAGTTGCAGTTTGTTCGGCTAGTTATGAGGAATAATATGTTGCAGTTTGTTCAACATTGTGATGTAGTATGGATTCTAAATATATTGTATGATTTGTTTGATATTAAGTTTGAGGTGGCTTCTATATTTTGTGACAACCAGAGTTGCGTGAAGTTGTCAGAGAATCCGGTGTTCCATGAAAAGTCAAAGCACATTGAGATCAAGTATCACTATATATAGGATATGGTACAGATAGGAGGAGTGAAGTTCCTATATGTGGTGACAGATAAGAATATAGCCGATGTGTTGACCATGCCGCTAGCCAGAGTGAATTTCTAGTAATTCAGAGAGATACTTGGTGTTATATAGATCAAGGTCCCTAGACAGAGGGAGTGATGAGCTCTTGCATGGTGGTAGACGCAAGTCGTTCTCAAACATAATCAGACCTAGCATGATACCATAATAGAGATGACAAGAGACCAGAATACATAGATGCACTAGAATGATATCTCTCTCTAATTTCCCTATTTTGGAATTTTGGAGAAAAGTGCAATTTGGGCAAAATTCGAGCTTAACTAGTCACGACTCTAGAGGGTTCCAACTTTCACTAAATGGCCCCGAATTTGAAATAATATGGTATGGTGAGTCTTAAAACATCCCAAGGTGTTTTATGTATACTTTTTATCAGAATTTGTACCTCTACAAACTTTTTTGTGACTAATGACAAAAAGACCAAAATTACTAGGAAATCGTGTTCAAATGCCTCTCCAAATCAAGTACGACCCTCCCAAATTTAAGAATAGAGTATGGGAATAAGTATTAGACATAAATGAATATTCTTAATCATGTTTTGTAAGTTCTACAAATTTATTATTCTATGCAACATTTGTAGGGTAACTTTCATAGAAATTGCCTAAGGGAAATTTGCATTACTAGCCAGACTTTGTCATATGAAAGGTAGAATATATGGTTCTGAGAGTAATATGAAACATGGTGGTAATATATGGAATAAAAATTTCTTTCCCAATAGAATAAAACTTAAAGGAAAACCCTCCCACAAATATGATACAATACTCCTCCAAGATTGAAGCCAAAGTCATGGAAACTAGTGATTCATTGGCATGGGAATGCAAGCTTTTCACACATGAGTTTCTTGGATTTCGACCCATAGAGGTGATGGAAATTAAATAATATAATATATTTCTGTCACAACATCCTAAAACTCATATAATATATCTCATACAAATCTGGTATAAAATACTTCAAGATTGAAGCCAAAATCCATGACGACTAGTGATACAAGCACATGAGTATGCAAGATTTTCATACATGTATTTATGATATTTTGAATTAGAGAGAACGCAGACATAATATTATGGAGTGATACATCATATATTTCTTCCCCATCATCATAAAAATCATATAAATGTCCTCATACAAATATGATATAAAACTACTTCAGTATTGAAGCTAAATCCATGAAAACTAGTTATTCAAGAGCACGGGGAATGCGAGCCTTTCATACATATATTTTTGAGATTTAGAATTATAGAGAATATGTAGATGATATTACAGAGCCATTCATCATGTATCAAATCTTGGGCTTCAACTATCCTCATCAAGGCCCAATAATCACTCCAACAAGTGCGCCATCAAATGAGAGTGTGGGGGAATGGAGAAGAAGTAATGAGAGAATGGGGAGATAGATGATAATTAAAATGTATGGACCTTAAAAATGCAAATAAAACTTCTTCATTAAGCTCCCATGAGATTTATTAATGGCCTCTCCATCAACTAACTTGGAAAGGAATCCAACTCCCTTGAAATTTGTTCATAAGCAGGGAGAATGAATGCTCACCCTGTAATGGACACACAAAATCTCTCCAAAATGCCAAAGGACAATTAAAAAATGATCAAAATATATTATCATTCCTCATGAAATCCTTTTATTACATTCATGATGCCTCCTAAGGTTGAATTTCCCTTCATGAGCTTCCTCCAACTCATCTCAGTGGTTTAGTAACTCTCATGACACTTGTCTTCCTCTTCATGCTCCAATTCTTTCCCCAATTCGAATGGATTCCTATAAATCCCAAATTAGACCTCTTGGTGAATATTTTTATCCCTGACATGTCATATTTTTCATATGTCAGGAAGCAGGTCTGAATTTGTCATACTTGTCATAGAAGTTTCCATCATTTGTTGTCATAGAGTGCATAAAATATCCTTCCAAGTGGCACACCTTGTCTTCTAGTCTTTTCCTCTTCCATGGGAATGACCCTCGTTTAGCAATTAAAATTCCTTGGATCATTATATGATATTTGACACATCCTAAATATTCAATAATTTTACATTACCCTTTTGTTCCAATTTGTATGAATATCATGCCAAGTGTGGGGGAATCTAGTCACCCAAAGGCTCCACAAACTTACAAGTGTCTTCATGAACTCATGCAACCTTATTTTATTAGAATTTATCATTTATGTGACCCAATTAAATGTCAATATGGTAAAATAAATTCCTTTCGGGTCCCATAACCCCTTATTACAAAATTTATGCCTCCATCTCAACCCAGGGAACTAGTAGGTTGGTGAAACATGATTTGCAAATAGTCTTATTTGGAAATTATTTAATTGGTGACATGAAAAATCCTCCCCAATCAATATTTATTTTCCTCAAGCAATTCCAAGTTTTTATGTTGCAATATTTTTCACATTCCCAAGTGGAATCCTCATTTGTTACTCCTTCATTTGCACCAAGTGTTCTGTTATGGTTTTGCTCATTAATTTTCTTTAGCTGCAATTTTAGTAGTGGCACTCATGTACTGCAATTTTATGTTCCCAAAAGAAAATATATGTGGATTGTTCATATTGATAGATACTGTAACATGACCATTGAATCCAAAAGGATTAATCAAATCCATAAAAGCCAAATTTGTGCAAATAATATTTACCTCCATATTTTGGAAACCTTTTTTGAACTTTCACCCCTTTTTGCTTATGCATAACTCTTTGAAGTTGGTACTGAGTTACCAAACTTTGAATTTCTTAGTATTCCAAGAAAATCTCATAGAGGAACCACCATGCTTGCTACTCCACTACTCTGATTACAATCATCTTCTCAAAGGGTGACTAAATCTCCAATGTTGCTTTCTGCCCCCAAAATTGAAACCAATGAGACCAAAAATGATCCCAGGGTCCCATATGATCCTGATACATGGATGGTGTGAAATTCCTATGATGAAATTCCATGAATACCAAGCATGTGAAAACTGAATCCATCTCTCAAAAGGTCTCCCACATAGGAAACTGGAACACTGATATGGAAACATGAACTCAAACAATTGAAGGTTGGCTTGCTTTCTAAAACCAACAATCGAACTGCTACTCCAAGTGAGATGAAACCAAGCAATTCCAGGACCCCATTTATTGTATTTCACCCTTACAAACATCATGAGTACAAAATATAGATCAAGAAATTACATAACAACATCATACAAATGTACATCAAGAAGGTACCTCATCAAAGAATCATGAAAGTGCTTGTACATCCAAGTAAGTAGATCATCATGTGGCCCATACACACAAGCATAAAGTCTTATATTAGATATGCCCCATTGAAATAAGTGAGGATCCAATGTCCCATAATGCTGCTCCAAAAAAATATAATGTGCATCAAGATAATCAGCCATGCATTCTTTCATCCAAGAAGTGAATGAAGAACCTCCACCAAAATCTGAACCAAATAAGGAGCAAAGAAAACATTAAGACTTCAAGTGGCTCATTGTAGCCTCATAAATACACCCATGAATATGTATATCATCATGAAATAACAGAGGATGTTTCTGCCAAAAATAATGTTCTTCAATCATATATCTCTTCACCTATCTCTTCACCCAAGTGTGGGATGAAGTTCCTCCAACATCAAATGGACTAGGAAAGGAGCAAGGAAAATCATGAGTCTCCAAGTGACTCAAGTGAATACCATAGGTGCATCCATGTAGATGTGTATCATCATAAAGTAACAAGGGATGCTACTGAAACTGTAAATAATATGGTTCTCTAATCATGTCATAATCAAAATGAGAGATATAAATTCCCTACTCTTCATGTGACACCATAAAAAAGAAACCTTTCACCCATACTTCATTAGGGTCAATGATGCAAAATTTGGAAGTGTAGGATGTAGGAGAAATAACCAACTCACCCAAAGGATTGGAAAGTGAAAAATTTTCATCATGTGAAGGCTCCATAAGGTTAGGAACATGCACCTCCCTAAAAAATGTAAAACTTTCCCCATAGGTTGGTTCCAAGGTAGTGGAATGATGCTCTTATTCAAAAAGTGTGCACCCATCTTCAAGAGGCAACTCGAGTTCCTGTTCCACCAAAACTAGTGATTGGATCTCATCAATATCATATTCAAACACATCAAGAACCTGCATTTTTTCATGTTTCTTATGATCCATCATGTCATGAGAATCCTCCAAGCAATCTACCATATGACAATCTGAAACATAGGAGGAAGAAAAAGTATCTTGCAACCTCTCAAGAAATTGCTTATTTTGAATTTTGAGCTTATGAATATGTTCATTATTCTTCAAGTAGGATTCATGTAACCATTCACTAAGCTCAATGAAATTTTTTCTATCAAAAAGCAAAGACATGAAATTACCTTTGATGTTGCACATTGCTCTTTGAATCTTCTCCATGTCTTCAAGGAAGGATGGATCCTCCAATGAAGAAAATTTCCAATAAGAATTTGATACCAATTATTGAGTGTCATGGAGTATGATAAGGGATTCTTGGATATCCCTTTCACTCATATTAAAAGACCCTTCAATGAAGGAGGGTTCATGAGACCAAACCTCCTCTTCTTCTTTCTGCTTAATTTGATCAACTTCTTGAAGCTCAAGTGGTGATGGGGAAGTTGATCTTGGTTCTTCATTATCTGTCACAAGGTATTCATATTCATGCTTATGATAAATTTTTATTGCAGAAACATTTTCCAATATGATATCTATGTCACCAACATAGAGTTGTAAGCACCCATCAATAGGTACTCCTTCACAGTTCAAACATCCATCAGTAGATTCCCTTTGGTCTATGCCCACAGTAGAATGTGTCTCGGAATGATATTATATAGTTTCAAGGGAGTATTTTTCATTCTCATGTGATTTCTACTCATATTTTTCAAAGTCACTTGGGAGTGACTTTCCATCCTCATAATGTAATGCTTTTTTTGTTTCACCACCCACGAAACTTGGTGGCTCCTTGGTCTCCTCCCTACTTGTGGATTGTTGACTGTTCCTTAATGAGTTACCATTTGCATTATTGTGCCTATATCCATTCAAACAATCATAAAAGTATTCAAAATGAATGGTCTTATGTGTCTCTCCATGATGTAAACTTCTACTACCCCCTGCTGCTAGCTTACCCCTAAGTTGGTTATCCATCAATTCGAATCCTTGCATGAGTTGCTTGGTTGTATAATTAAAACATGACTTGATGAGTTTTTTTAATTCATCCTTATCATACATAACTTCAAACTAGCTATCCAAATAAAGTATGAACCTCCCAAATTTAGTAACAAAGTACGTGAATGAGTATTAGACATTAATGAATGTCCTTAATCATGTTTATTAAGTTCTGCAACATTTGTAGGGTAACTTTCATAGAAATTGCCTAAGGGAAATTTGCATTACTAGCTAGACTTTGACATAGGAAAGGTAGAATATATGGTTCTGAGAGTAATATGAAACATGGTGGTAATGTATGGAATAAAAAATTCTTTCCCAATGGAATAAAAATCAAAGGAAAACCCTCCCACAAATATGATAGAATACTCCTCCAAGATTGAAGCCAAAGTCATGGAAACTAGTGATTCAATGACATGAGAATGCAAGCTTTTCACACACGAGTTTATTGGATTTCGACCCACAGAGGTTATGGAAATGAAATCACAGAGTAATACATCATATATGGCTTTCTCAACATCTTCAAACTCATATAATATATCTCATACAAATATGGTATAAAAATACTTCAAGATTGAAGCCAAAATCCATGAAGACTAGTGATACAAGGGCATGAGTATGCAAGCTTTTCATACATGTATTTGTGATATTTAGACTTACAGATAATTTGGAAACAATATTACAGAGCCATATATCATATATTGCTTCCACATCACCATAAAACTCATTAAAATGTCCTCATACAAATCTGATATAAAGCTACTTTAGTATTGAAGCCAAATCCATGAAAACTAGTTATTCAAGAGAATGGCGAATGCGAGCCTTTCATACATATATTTCTGAGATTTTGACTTACAGAGAATATGTTGATGATATTATAGATCCATGAATCATATATCAAATCTTGGGCATAAACTATGCTGATCAAGGTGCAAGAACCACTCCAACAAGTGTGCCATCAAATGAGAGCGTGCGGGAATGGAGAAGAAGGAATGAGAGAATAGGGAGATATATGATAATTCGACTATATGGACCTTCAACATGAAAATAAAAATCCTTCATTAATCTCCCATGATAGGTCTGAATTTCCTCTCCATCAACCAACTTGGAAAGGAATCCAACTCCATTGAAATTGGTTCACAAGTAGGGAGAGTGAACACTCACCGTGCAATGGACAAGAAAAATATCTCCAAAATGCCAAAGGCCAATTAACAAATGATAAAAATCTATTATCATTCCTCATGAAATCCTTTTATTAACTTCAAGAGGCCTCCTAAGGTTGAACTTCCCTTCATGAGCTTCCTCCAACTCATCTTAGTGGTTTAGTAACTCTCATGACACTTGTCTTCCTCTTCATGCTCCAATTATTTCGAATGGCTGCCTCTAACTCCCAAATTAGACCTCTTGGTGGATATTTTTATCCTTGACATGTCATATTTGTCATATGTCAGCAATCAGGTCTGAATTTTTCATACTTGTCATAGAATCTCCCATCATTTGTTGTCATAGAGTGCATAGAATCTCCTTCCAAGTGGCACACCTTGTCTTCTAGTCTCTTCCTCTTCCATGGGAGTGACCCTCCTTTACCAATTTAAATTCCTTATCTCATTATATGATATTTGACACAACATAACCATCCAATAATGTTACATTACCCATTTGTTCGATTTTGGATGAATATCATGCCAAGTGTGCGGGGAATCTAGTCACCCAAAGGCTACGCAAGCTTCCAAGTGTCTTCATGAACTCATGCCACCTTATTTTCTTAGAATTTATCATTTATATGACCCAATTAAATGTGAAGATGTTAAAATAAAGTCCTTTTGGGTCCCATAGCCCCTTATTACAAAATTTATGTCTCCATCTCAACCTAGGGAACTAGTAGGTTGGAAACATTATTTGCAAATAGTCTTATTTGGAAATTATTTAATTGGGGACATGACACTCACATGGGAAGGAATATAGGTTGTCCCCATATGTAATTAGTACTAGCCTAGTATGCAGTTTGTCCCAAGACGTAATCAATCATGTCAGGTCGTCCTTGGATGTAATGAGTCCCGACGTAGTATGCAGGTTATCCCTGGATGTAATGAGTCCTGGAAGGTCGTCCTTAGATGTAACCAGTCTTGGCGTGGTATGTAGGTTATCCTTAGATGTAATGAGTCCTTGAGGTTGTACTTGGACTTAATGAGTCCTCGTTTGGTATGCAGGTTTCCATTGGACACAATCAGTCCTTATGTGTTCCCATGTTGGAGATGATGAGAGGTCACAAGATACTTGGTGTGCGCCTAGGCGATTCTCGCATAGTGGTAGATGTAGGTCATCGTTGAGACCTAATGATTCTTGGTGTGATCCTATGTTGGTATAACACGGGTTGACCATGGAGAGACATAATGGACTTGGTGTGTTCCTAGGTGATTCTCTCAAAGTGATAGACATAGGTCATCGTTGGGATGTAATGAGTCTTGGCGTGCTCCTATGTTGGTAGAACACAGGTTGTTTGTGGTATGCATCTGGGTTGTGCTCTGTGTGCGATGATGAGATGATCCGGATACAATGAGATGAAGGTAGGAGACGTAGGTGATTGTAGTGACAATGTAATGAATGGTCTTGGGTTGTACCTATGCGATGGATTTCTCATGGATATGATGAAGACCTAGATGAGGACTAGGCCTACACCCAACAAGAAACAAGGATGGATCTGTAGAAAATTCCAATGAGATCCACCAAATGTTACTATTCAATGATCGACAAGATGAGGAGTACAACATCAACGATGATGATGATTCAACGATGATGACATGGCAAGATGTGTTGATGACTGTGGAGAGAGAATATATTCCTAGTTAAGAGGGAGTGTTGTTTTATTTGTAACTTTAGAAGATATTATGATGTATATTATCATTGTATATTGTTGTACCCCCATTGAAGATCTGTTTCCCTCCATTCGGGATGTCATTATTGTATATGGTCATTGAGGTAAACCATTCATTATAAGTCGGGGAAATAGTCCCCAAGTTGAATATAATAAAATGTATTTTTGAGTCTCCCTAGGTGAAGTCGTCCTTGTTAGGGTAAGAGGTCAGCCCGGTTGAGTTATTAGGTCAGTCACTTGATGTGTATGAATAAAGAGGCACCCTCCCTCATTTAGACACACACTCACTCACTCAAGTTCACATGAGAGAGAGAAGAACAAGGAAGAGAGAGAGAGCTGCATAAGACTTTGTATTCTTGGGGTTTTCCATCGGGTGATATTGTCTTAGTGACAAAATATTTGTGTCTTGTGTACATGTTCTGTCTTATGCATCTTATTGTGCTTATTATTCTTTCAGATAACGATCTGAATCAATTTGAATAAGAATAGAAAAACTAACACCAACAAAACCATTCATATTCATCAATTGCACAAGGGGACTAGAACCTGCTTACCAGAAGAGATGCCTCTATGTTCCTGTAGCGGTGTAGAGGAAAGGAAGAAAGTGATGCATCTTCTTTCATATAGAAAGAAATTAGTGAAAGACGAAAGGCACTGGCGGTGGTATACGTTGGAATGATCAAGTTAAGAAGCATACAAGGGTGAATCCGTAGACATATTATGTCATGAATTAATGCTAGCCTAAATCCTAACATTAATCCACTTTCAAAAAGGTTAGGCATTCTACTAGTTCATTTGATTTTAGGAAAAATCAATGTTTGACATAGTATAGCTACTAGTATATTGAAGAACTCATTAATGTGCCTTGGGAAGAGGCTAAATAATAGGTCCAAAAATCTGATTGGATGAGAAAATTTTATTGTTGAACAAAACTTAGGTAACTTAAGTTAAATGTTTAAATTTTGTTTTGGTTTTTGTACATAGTAATGAAAACGGTGGCAAGCAGATTCATAGTGTCCCTACAACCCAAAGGCAAAGACTAACAAATATAAATGGGGTTGTGAAGTTTTGACTTGCTAAGTGTCCCAATGCTTAAAACATTGTTGTTACTAAGTACTTAGGATGGCTTTATGAAGCAAAATTTAGCTTAATTACAATTTTTTTGGCATAATAAAATTCAATAATAATAAATTATATTTATAGTCTTTGAATTAAGTTTTGTTATGCTCTAACCATTTTCTTCACATTTAAGTGGTATTTAGTTTTCTACCTCGCATAAATAGTGTCCATAAGAAATGCGGTTGTATCTTTGAAAGGGGACACGCAAAGAAATTGGGCAAGTGGACTCTCATTTGTAATTGTAATTATTAGTTCATGACAAATATGCTAAATATGTTAGTGGATACTCATTAAGGTTTTCTATTATAATTTTGAGTGGAATTTAGTTTGTGGAATATGTATCGAAAAGATGGAATAGAAAATTATGTTAGTGGACACTCATTAAAACATTATAAGAAAATTAAAAGTTTTTAATGTGTATATATATGTAATATTTTTTTTAAAATATCATATAACACAAAATTATTATGAAAAAACAGTTTTGGATAATCATAAATTAGAAATCTAATTATACTTTTCAAATTTGGTAAAAAAAACTTATCTTCAACAAATCATTTTCAAATAATAAATATAACATAAATACTTATCCTGTAGATTTCCAATTAATCATATTAATGTTTATGATATAACATGTTACATAAAATGATATCATTTAAATATAACATTATATTTAAATGATATCATAGTTATGATTAATAAATGATATTACTGAAAAATGCACAATATTACTGTCATAAATAATAAATAATCATAAATTAGAAATCTAATAACATTTTTCAAATTTAATGTTCAAAAATTCATAAATAATTATGTTGATAGGTGCTATTCCCTCCACATTTTTCGCTACGATGGAGGTTAATCTCCAAAAGTATTAGATTTTTGGAGATTCTTTGTCTTTGCTTTTACGAAACCATAACTCGTGGTCGATGAACGTCAAGAGGGATCCTCAATGTTTAGTGCCTTCAACCACCATTGGAGCCCTTTGTGGGTTCGATTCTCATTACCGTCCATCAGGTCGCCATGCATGCTTTCTCTTTTAATTTTGAATATGTTGAGAGTTTGCTTGTTTATAAAGGGGACTTTTTGAATTTTGTTTACACTGATGTTTTTTTTGTGGTCTATAGAATGAATATCCCCACTCCCTTCAAAACAACAAGGTAATGGAAAATCAAGGGAATCAATTTTTGATGGGAAATGAAGGCTATCAAAAGGTGAGATGCACATTGCCCATGTTTGCACCAAAGTTTGATAGGTTACACTGTTATGAGATGTTGGTTAAACCCCTACTCCCTTTAGAATACCGAGGTAAATGGAAAATCAAGGGAATCGATTATTGATAGGGAAGGAAGGATGTTAAAGGTGAAGTGCTTGTTCGACTCCCACTCTCAACAATATATGGAAAACAATGCTCCATCTCCGAAGTCCCCTCAAAATCTAACTGTTCATCAAAATGCAACCTAAATTAAAACTATTTAAACAAAACGAATCAATATTTAGTGTGATCCTCCTATAATTAAAAACTTTAGAATCCTTAATTTCCTCATCAATGACCACAATGGAAATCCCCAAAGACGTTTGTATGAAATACTCTAGGCACAAATCTCACTGGCACAACCCACAAAATCTGCACAACATACAAAAAGTTGGCCTTGAAGATCCACCTCGACAAGGCCATCCAGAGTGACATTTCGTAGGAGGAGGCTACTACGCAATTTTGAAGACCTGGATTTTCGATGTATTCTCATTCAAAAGCATGTTTATCATAATTCTACGCATATGACAAAATTTTTGGTTTTTTAAGAGAGGGGGATTTGAGAAATTCGAATAAAAATCCATAGTAAAAATGACGACAAAGAATCTCTTGAAATCTAGGACTTGGAGACTGACCTCAATCCCACTAAAAAATGTGGAGAGAATAACGACCATAAGTGTTATTCTAACACCTTTTGATGTAACAACCCATATCCCTTTATGTTATTTTGAGTTGTTGAAAAAAGGCAAATTAACTTAGAATGTTTAGGCCATGGCAAAAAAAACTCTAAACATAACATCCACAAATTCATCCTGAAACTAGAGTTCTAAAAATATCTTCAATGTGCTAATTATGAATAAGAAGATTAAAATATGGTTTGAGGCTTGATAAAATTAGCAAGCATAGAGGCTAGGCATATGAAGACACATAGGGTTCAGGGAAAAAGAAGAAGAAGTTGATTGTGATAATAGTAGATGGTACATTTAGACAAGGTTCACTTCTTAAGATTGACATCTCTGATGATGATATTTTGTTTGTAGGCCTAATTGTTAAGAACATGTGTTTGCTCACAAAATATGTTATTATTATTATTATAAAACTCTATTATTTTTTTTAAGATCCATCTTAAATCTCAATTTATTAAACATGAGAGGGTTCAAATTTGAGTTGTAATTTTTTTTCTTAATATATAAAGATATAAATTAAAAAAATTACACCTTAATAAATTTGATCGTGATAAATCTATATATAATATATTTATATTTATTTTGTTTTTTATAATATATATATATATATTCTCTAATTTTATTTTTTCCCCTTTTTTCATTCGTCTTTTATTTTTTTCCTTATTTAATTCGTCTTTAAAAAAATCCAAAGAAAAATAAACTCATATACATTAATATAAGTAAAAAAAAATAACAACTTTTCAAAATCTGACGAAGTTGAGCGTGAATAAATATCTTTAACATAATACTTTAACATCGTAACAAAAATCGTCAAGTTTTTTTCAATATCACTTTGGACTATGCCATATATTTAGTAATCAGCATACTGAATTCTAAATGAAACTAAACCCTTTAATCGTGAAAGCAATTTGAAACTAACAATCCCTTAATAACATAACAAAAGTCATTAACAATTTCTTTACGAACGATTACTTTTAACTATACCTTGTATTATAGTTAAAAATGATTAACTAAAATGAAAAAGTTAAATGAATTGAAGGTAAGATGAATCTTTAGATTTAATATTTAGTAAAATTTTATGGGATGTAGCTAGGGTGGTTGGAAGGAATGAGTTTTGCTCACTCTCAAACACAAGATTCTTACTTGGGATTATGACTTACCCTCAAACACAAGATTCCTACTTGGGATACTTTACACTTACATGTTTTTTCTGGCCCGAGGAGATGCTTTTTTTGTCATTTTGTGTAGGAGATAGTTGAACACTTGTTTGCGGATTGTTCATTCTTTCGAAATCTGTGGTTGTTTATATGCAATGGCTTAAATTGCCATTGGACCTGGGTTGATGGTACTATTTAAGATTTTTTGTTGCAGGTTGCAAAACACTCTCAGATTCCCCTTGCACTCCCAATGGTCTTTATTTGGGAAATTTGGGATGCCAGAAATTGTTACATTTTTCAGTAGATTCCTGTAGATGGCAGTAATATTGTGTAAAAGGTTAATTCTTATCCTGGTTGCTCGAAAGATTACGGGCCTCGGGTAAGGGTTCGGAATATTAGCTACCTTGTTCCACTGCGTGGCTCCAAGATTGGGTTCTTTGATGGGGCCGAAAAGGATGGATCCTGTGGGGAAGGAATGGTTCTTAAGCTGGAGCAGAATCATACCTTCTTGTTATGTATGGATGCTGGGAAGGGCTCGAACACTAGAGCTGAACTTTTGGTTTTGTGGGGCCTACTTTATTTTGCTAGCTGGAGAGATATTAGCTTGACACTCGTCTTGGGGGATTCCAAAGCTATTGTGGATTGGGCCTTGGCATTACATTCTATACATTCTGTCACTCTCTTCCATTGGCTAGGGCGGGTCAGAAGGTTGATGGGTTACTTTCCCTTTCTTTCCTTCTCACACATCTATCGGGAGTACAATGTTTAGGCTGACGAATTGTTGAAGCAGGCAATTGGCACAGGGGCATGATCGATCACATGGGGGGAGCTATCTGATGGTGTGCTTAAAGACGCTGGGAAATTGAGTTGTCATTGAGACTCATTGTGTCACTTTCTGGATGCATAACCTCTCTGAACGATACCGTTTTGTAAATCTATAGGAACTTTGTTGTCACACTTAATATTTTTGTTGAAGAAGGGATGCCAAATGATTTGGACTATTACAGAGTTAGATTTGGTATATGATTAGTAGTGTTGAACTAGATGATGATGTTAATGTAAATTTAGACACTATTGAAAATTTTGGATATTTTGTAAAAAGCCTTTGCTGTATTTTAGACACAACTTTATTTAATATAAGGTTGTCCATTTTCTAGTGAAAAAAAAGGAATGTTTGTTACCATTGTTACCCTTCTCTCCCTGAGGTTCAATTCGTGTATTTTGTTTTTAATATAAAATACTTTATATATAAATTTAAGATGAATATTGTCTATAAATAAGAAAATTAAAAACTTTAAATATTAAGAAATCAATTTTTAGTTTTTAAGTCTTAAAAACAAAAATTATAATTAAAAAATATTAATAACAATGCAACGGATATTTGTTTCAAGGAAAAATGCGTAACTTTATTAATAATTAACAAAATTACATTCTCCAAAAGGCCATGTTTCCAAGCCTTTTCCAAATACTGTTTTTTCAGCTCATACAAAAGTTCCATATTCCCAAAATTCCATATACATAAAATTGCATGCATTTCACATGTTCCTGGAAAATCCATAGAGTATTCTAGTTATCATGTATGTAGTTCCATACTGATATAACTGATATAAAAAAGAAATTTCTCCAAAAGGATCCTTTCCTAAAAATTGTTGAATTATTTGTCCCAAGCTGTCTATACTAGTGGTTCCAAGCCATCTGTGAACGGTTTGTGATAAAATTCAAAAAATGTTCCATTTTGGTGTTTTATGGTCATCCAATGTCCATGAGGAATGTTCAAACCCTTTTTGGAAAGTTGGCCCGCTTTTGCATTCCTTTCCTTGTAAATATGATGATAGGAGTAGGAATCAAAACCTTCTAGATGTCGCTTAATTTACTCAATGAAAGCAATAAGTTAGACATTGTAGCATTTTTGAACTTTGTTTATCGAGTTGATGACATTCATGGAATCACCAAAAATATGTAGATTTTTACAATTTTTCTCAATGGTGAATTGGAGGAGAAGGTTCAGGGCAGAAAGTTATGCAAAATTGTTGGTTCCACTACCAAGTCCCATTTGAATATGAAAGTAATGTGAATGAGTCAGATGTAGGAAAACACCACCTCTACAAACTTGGTTTTGGGTTGCACCATAAAAAAAGCCCATGTTCTACTTTTGTCAATTGATTACATAGTGATAGTTCTGGAAACAAGTGTGTCCTTTTATTGTGGGAATAAGTAGATGATGTTTATACTAAGATTGGTTGTAAGCTTAGGGACAAACGGTGTTTCCTAGAAGATAAATTTATTTCTGGCGATCCAAATTCCCCACACAGTGAGGATGGGGAGAGCACTGCTATTTGTTGTTTCAATCGATGATAACCAAGTTTTCCAAGCCTCTTCCACAGATGCCCCACTCTAGATTGTTGAAAAAATTAATCTTCTTTTGTGTTCAACCTAAGTATGAAAGACAAAAGGACAATAGATAAAATGGTATGTAGTTGTTTCATCTTCTTGTTTACAAAGCATACACCATCATGTTCTTCATCTTCCCCCAGATGGGAATCTTGTTTGCCAATGTGCACCACATGAGAAATTTTGATTTTTGTGAAAATTTGGATTTCCAAATGCTTTTCCACCACCAATTTATTTCACCTGGATGCACAATAGCTGCCAGTTGTTGATAACCCAATTTTGGCGTATACTGACCATGTGCATCCAAATTCCAAATGATTTCATCTTGTGAATATGTGTAGTTTTGAGGGTGTTAATAAAACCATTCCAAACATCAGCTTGTGCATCCAGGATCCCCAGATTAGCTGTGTTTTTCCATCCTTGTTCCCAGATTTTGGAAGAAACTGGATTCACAATTTGGTTTAAATGAAATATTCCATGAATATGAAGGGTTTGCATAAGATGCGGCAGAAGGATATGGATATTTTGGCATCTCGACCAAGGATCAATTCCAATCCGAACTTGTGCACCATTTCCAATTTTCCAAGAAAGTCCTTCCTCAATGCGAGATAGAGAGAGGATAAGACTACTTTCCAAATAATCGAGATCCCTGCTTGCCCCGGTTTAGACTTCGATTCTGGTACATAGTTGAGTTGGGAGAAATATATTTGTGTTGTAACGCTTCCTCCTAGAGGATGTGGGAGGTGAGAAGTCTCCAACCTGATTTTGCAGCTAGTGCCTTTACAAAGAGGTGTATATGTTTTAGTCCCCAACCTCCCATCGATTTCGGCTAAGCTAGTATTTCCCAATTTATCCATGGGGTTACTGAGTTTTAATATTTCCCTTACTAGAGGAATTTGAAACATATTTTCCTTACTTTGTCTAGGATGCCCTTTGGTATCCAAGCCCGAGACATCCAATACACTGGTATGGCTTCCAAGAAATATTTAACAAGAACCAATCTTCCTGTTTGAGAGAGCCACCTATGGCACCAAATGTTTATCCTCTTTTCTTTCTTTGCTAAGAGTAAATTTCAGTCCTCTGATTTATAGCAATTTTCCTTTAACATAAATCCTAAATATTTGATACCATCATCTATAAATTTTAAGACAAAAGGAAAGAGGAAAGAATACCTTTGAATTTATGCCTCTTCAATATTAATGACAGTAAGTGTTGATTTTAGGGAATTAAGAACCATTCCTATTGATTTCTCGAAGAGCTCCAAAATTTCAGATAATTTCTTTGCATCCCGCACCATTCCATCGCAAAAGATGAGAATGTCATCCACAAAAAAAGATGTGTGATTTTAGATTGTTTGAGATGGCGATGCCTGAGAAGGAGCCATGCCTTTTTGTGTCCAATATGGCTCTGTTGATCCCTTCTGCTACTAACATAAAAATGAGTGGAGAGAGAGGACAACCCTATCGAAGGCCCCTTTCTGCTGCAAAAGAAGGAGAAGTCAAACCATTCATTAAGATCGTAAAGGAGGCTGATGTGATGTAGCTCATCACCAATTTGATAAAGGGATAATCAAAGCCAAGATGAGTCATAAGAAATCGTAGGTATAACCAGCTAAATCTATCAAATGACTTTGAGAGGTCAATCTTGATTACTACTCCTTTTGGCTTCCTAGTTTTAATGGAATGTAAGCACTCTTGGGAAACTCCAATAGCCTCATGTATCTGCCTTCCTTCCAAGAAGCCAAAATTTCCACGTGATATGATTTTTGATAGTACTTTTTTCAATCTTCTAGCAATGATCTTTTCTACCACTCTGTAAGTGATAGTTGCAAAGCAAGATCGGTTGGAAATCCTCCATCATATTTGGGTGGTCAAATTCCGGGATAAGAGAAATGAAATTCGAATTGAGAGGAGGGTGCATAAACCCTATTGTTCTTGATTCTTCAATTAGATGTAGCAAATTCGGACCAATGGTGTCATAAAGGGCCAGGAAGAATTTGATGTTTAAAAGTAGTCATTACGCAGTCAGAGATTGAGGTAAAAAGGAAGCTGCGTTGGAGAGTTGAAGATCTCGACGTTTCGAACCCTACTTTGGGATCATCATGAGGAGAACTTGAAGCTTATGGTGAGAGAAGGGTGGCCCAAAAGGTATTTATACTTGTTTTTATGAAAAACTAGAAGAAGTTGGTTCTAGGTTAATAGAGGTAGTTTTTAATCAATTTTAATTAATAATCAAATTTATTAAAAGTTTTTAATTTTTAGGGTTTTTATAACCAAAGGTTAATATTAGTATTTAACCTTTGTTCTTAATGATTATATTAAAGTGTTAAAATTTTAATTAAAGGGTTAATTTTTTTTTTTAAATTTTTAAATTTTAATTTTTTTTATAAAGTTAAAAGTTTAAGGGCAACCAAAGTTTATGGTCCAACCATTTGGATTGAGGTTTTTGTCTTTCTAGAAACTATGTAGTATTTCCTTTAGCTCTTCTTCTCACACTTCTTCCATCAGTTCTAGATTGTCTTCTTGAGTGATAATCCGTAGAAAGAATTGAGAGAGGCATATTACCTCAACAATAGTGGCCCTGTTATCCACCTTGAACAAAGACTTGAAATGTGTGGTGTCGATGTTTTCCAGCCCTTTGAATGAGGTGATGTCTTCATTATTTGAATTTTCAGCCCCCAAATGGTGTTTTTATTTTTCCTTCATTTGCAAAATCCTGGAATAACTTTGTGTTTTCCTCCTAGCTCTCCAACCAAATTGCTCCGCTTTTCAGCTGTTGGATCTCCTCTTGTTCCTTCATTAGTTTTCTTCTTATAGATTCCAATAGGCCAAGTTTCTCCTTGGTTTCTTGTGTGAGGTATCCACCACCAATTGAGTCTTGAACATGTTGTAATTCTAATTCAATTTGATTAATTTCCTTGTCATATCTTTCCTTTTTATGGGTTGCCTAGTCTTGTACTTTCTTTTTCACATGAGAAAGATTATGAGCAAAATGCAACACTGTGAAGCCCCCTTCTTCCGGGTTGAAAGGTCTCCAATTGGATTGAATGATTTGCAATATCTCCTCCTCTTTAAGCAAAGCAACACAAAATTTGAAATAGTTGGCAGGTTTACATGCATCACCCAACATTTCAAGGAAGATTGGGTAGAGGTCAGATTCTCCCCTTGAGTCAAGCCATTGTCTAATTATGGGATTCTTCTCTAGAAGTTTCTCCGCTATTAGAAAACAATCCAGTCTTTTAGCTATGTTGCTTTCTCTTTTTCTCTTGTTTGTCCAAGAAGGTTTCAACTTAATCGAGGCTACATCAATAAGATTTGCTTCATGTAGTTTTTGTTCAAAGAAATTCGCTAAAAAATATACTCTAGCTCTAGGTCCCCAGATTTCATGAATTCCCAAGGTGAAATTCAAATCCCCTCCCAAAATTGCATTTTCAGACTAGATGAAATATTTTTGGGTAAGTGTCCCAAAAGGGGACTCATTCTTCATATGGGCCGTAAATGTTGAGAATTGTGAAGTTTTTATTTAATTCTGCAAGAGAGAACTCCAAGATGAGACCCAAAACAAAACCACACAAGTTTTTATTATTACATTCATTGGGTTCCATCCCATGGCTAAGCCCCCTGAGTGTCTCCTTGTATCTTGAGTGATAAAATCCAAATGCTTAAAAGTAAAGCTTAGATAATTTGTAACTACTTCCTTAGTACCTAGGGTTTCTAGTAACATCAAAATATTTGGATGATGCAACAATATCGACCTCTTTAGTGCAATTTTTTTTTGGGAACTTCCCAAACCCTTGCAATTTAAGGACAAAATTTTCATTGGATAACTCCCTCTGGGGATTTCGTTGCTCTAAGTGCCCCAATAATGGAATTTTGTTTGTCGTCTGCAAGATATTTCAAAGCATGGTGTTGTGTTTAGGAGAGGTGTTAGGGTCTCCCCCTACCATTTCCTTTTGTAATGCAATGAGGGTTTTTCCCTAACCATAAGTTTTGGTTGCATGATTTATGTTGTTCCGAGATATCTCGTGATCTCAAGTGAAAATGGATGGTCTGGTTTTCAGGGTTGGAAGAGGAGGCCCAATCCGAAGAGTGGGAAGAGAGTGAAGGGGAGGTTGCTCATTTTTTGGGAGAGGGGTGAAGTGTGTACAATGGGATGTTCCTCGGGGGTAAGGAGGGTTGCGCCAAGGGGGAAAAAGGGAGGTGGTGGAGACTCAGATGCAACCTTTTGCTCAAAACATAAAGAATTTAAAGGAAGCTCTGGAGAAGAAATATGGTTTGTAAAATTTGTCTTCTTACTCGAAGTGCGTGTCGTTTCCAACTCGGTAGACTTGTAGTTCTGGGTAGGTTGGGCCATCCATGGGTTGGATTTGTTCCATATTTTTTCCCCTTCCAGCTCATATGCTTCCCAACCCTAGTTTATCTCTCCACTCGACCAACTTTGGGAGATCCTTCCTTTGGACCAAGGCCTCCCCTCCTTACTATTCTCTTCTTAGGTCGCTATGATGCACAACTGAAATGTTGATTACCATTCCTGGTCATATGTTCGTATTTATGACATCTATGATAATGAAATGGCACACCTTCATAATCAAGCTTCTTCGTGCACCTCGCTTGTCCCCAAATTAGGTTTATTTCTTTTATGAGTCCGGACCGAATGTTCATGGAAACCAGGATTCTGGAAACTGTCATCCTCTTAGTGCAGATGAATTCCATGTTGACATTAGTAAAAACCCCAAGGGATTTCCCTAGGTCCTTGAAGGACTCCTAGTTCCAAAATTCCCATGGGAGTCGTATTAGCCTCACCCAAACCGGAATATCATCCATCCTTTCACATTCCACATCAAAGATGGGAGTCCATCTTTTGAAGAGTATGGGTGTGCTCTAGTGATATTGAAAAATACGATTCACATCCTCCTTATTTTTAAATTTGAAAACAAACCATCCTTGAGCCAAGACCATTATTTTTGGCATATATTCGATTAGATCTGACCAATTCTCGTGTACCCATTTCTCCAGGTATTCGAGGATAGGATACTTCTCTCTAGCTCTTCCAACCACTGTTGTCTCCACCATTTCCAATGACTGTGCTACCAAAACATTAACCCCATAGAACGGATTGAGGGGGGCATTTGTGTTTTTTAAGCATTCGTTTCTATCTCTTCTTTGAATGAATCCACCTAAGGATCCTTGACTATTTTTAATGTCATATCTATTCCTGTTTGTTTCCTTGTCCGAGACAGAGTTAATGGGTTTCCTTGTTGATCCAAGGGCTTAAAAAATGATCCTACAAACCCTTCTAGGTTTTGAACTGGGTATTCTTCCAATGGAACCCCAGGCAGAGAGATAGTGTCCAATCCACTAGATATCGACCATCCTGCATCGAGAAGATCAAGACCATAGTTGAGATGGGGTTCTTCCCAAATCGAAGCTGTATGTAATGTCTCCCCTAATAGATTTGTATAAATAATAACGAAATTGACTGTTTATGGCAACCCTAAGCTTGGAAGTGTCTGCAAAGAAAACAAAGAAAAAAGGGGGTCCCGCTAGCTCTAGGGAAAGTGGTTTGGCCAATAGAGGTAGTGTTGGGCTTGTCGCAACCGTCATGGTGTAGCTATCACATTCTCTAAGGTTTCCCTCATTCATTGTATCTTCCCTAAAAGAGAAAAGTTTTTGAGCTATCAAACCGTCATCGGTTCGGGTCTCGTTTTCTACGAGATCTGGAGTTATTTCTACTGAAAATTTTCCACGAAAAGTAGTAAACATGGAACTTGAGCTTCTAATAGATCTAGTGAGTAGTCCACCTCATCCACATATTGGTAGTCCACGTGGATGTGCATGTGGTATATTATGCAGTGATGTCATTTTCACGTGCGAGAGGAGAAAATCCCGTGAAGTGGTGGAGTTGTGGCCCCTTAGAAAAGACAAACCCTCATGAAACCCTAACTTTTGTAATCGCTCACTCTCCTCCAACAATGCAATGGATATATTCTTAACAACTATAATTTAATTTTTAAATACTCTTGAAAAAATATATATTTTTTCATATTAATTTGAATATCTAATACTAATCAACTAATTCATAAAATGTTTTTGTTAATAAAATATGGAATATTTACCATTTATTTGGTAAATGTTTAGAATTGAGTATTGATCACTCATAAAATATTACAAAATCAAAATCATTAACTAATTAGTAAAATATTTCTTATGAATTGAAGGTGAAATACTATAGAATACTCACCAACTACTTGGTAAAATGTTTCATGTCAATTTAAATATCAAATGCTCACCAACTAGTACAAAATGATAAAAATAAATTAAATTTTGATTAAAAAACCTCTTATTAGCCAATCAATCATTTTCAAATAAGAACAACACCAATATTACAATCAACCAATAATAAATACAATTCCATTGTTATAATCAACCAACTAATAATTGTTTTTCATATAAAATTCATTTAACCTTTAATATTTGGTTTTCATAAATCACAATATCTCTTAAAAGATACCATGCTTATAAAATATATTAAAGTTATTTTGACTTTTATTATGCATGCATATATCTTTCTTTAATATTTGGTTTTCATAAATCACAATATCTCTTAAAAGATACCATGCTTATAAAATATATTAAAGTTATTTTGACTTTTATGACTGCATGCATATACCTTACCCAGAGTCTAGTCTAAGCCTATTATTCTGTACCACTGTCTTCTTTCCTTTTTCTTGTCATATTCCCTTAGCTAGGTATATTATTCTGTTTCAGTGTTCTCTGTCCTTTTCTTTTGGGTCATATTCTCTTGGCCTCAATTATTGTAGCACTAAATCTTAGTTTTATCTTAATTTAATAGATAAGGCTGAAAACTCTGGGTAGTTGATAACTCTTATCTCTGGGGAGCATCATAACTTTATGGAAAACAAAATATTAAAAAAAGTCAAATGTCCTTTCTATAAAGTTTGTACAATTCTTTAAAAAAATTATATTGAAAGCAATATGTTGTTGAATATAAAGACAATCTGAAGGAATAAGAAGGGTAGATGGTATGGCGCGGTACACGATATAGCTGAATACATTTTTATAGATATGAAATATACGAAAGAACCTTTGAATCGGTGATGGGATCTGCGACTTTAAGGTTGTGAATTTATTGCAGGGCGTTCATGGCGCATGATAACTTTACAAATATCGTGCAACTCCACCTTCTCTTTGTATAATATAAATTTATATAAATTTTTTTGTCAACTCATGAATTTTGTATTCAATTCTTCTGTCAATCACTGTGTGGCCACATCACTGAAAACAATGGGAGCGCATTAATAACTTGGTGGTGGGAGAAGCATATTTGGTTTTTAAATTGCAAAATGTAGATCTTGAGTTCATTCCAACTGATAATAACACCGAGAGAATTGATTTGTCTGTGTTCAGGATAGTGGAGAAAGTGGATACACACAGGAGACTGAATGATAGATACATCCACTTTTGGAGGTCATAGCCATGAGCAGCACTATTACCAATTGAGACGTGTGGTGACATTGATTGATATTTGACACCATTATGCTGTAAATCATTTGACAGATAATTCTGCATGAGCAACAGGAGTCAGCAAAAACTCTCACTCTGCTTTTGTTGGGGATTTATATAAATATATCCAGAATTAGGTTTAAAGCGAGAGTCTGCAGAAATAAAATGAAAGGCTGGTTGGTTGGATCTCTGAAATTATGGATTGAAAGCATTATACAAGTGAGAAGAATGCTTAAAAGAGAGCTAAGCATGCCCAGTACAATTACAGAAATGAAGATTAGAAGGAATCGACTTGCCTTTGGAGTCATCTTTGTGGGCTTTTTGGTTGTACTAGCTGTCTTCTTTTCATGCCCAGGTACATAGCTGAATCTACCTTCTAAAGGTAAAGAAGGACGTACCTCTTTTTTTGACCATGAAAGATTCTTGAACTTGTCAATTATGAAATTTGCAACACATATTTTTGTCATACAGGTTACTGCATTACAATATAAAGCCGATACCCACCCATTATGATTTTTAAGCTCTAATTCTAATTCTGTTGTTTGAATTTAACATATACATTTCAAACTTGGCAACTTCATGGTGTATATCAAAACTTGTTATACTCAGTATGTTTTTATAAATTGTAGTATGTTTTTATAAATTGTAGGAGGATAAGTGCAAAATGTTGATTTAATAGTCTTGGTTCCAAATTCTACATAAACAATTATAAAAGAAAAACTGATAATAATACATGAAAAACTGGTGACTGAGGTAATGAGAGCTTATCATATATAACATGTTAAGTTGCTGTGTTAGTTTAGATAGGTCTAGTTGCTGTGTTAGTTTTGATAGGTCTAAGATATTGTTTATATTCAATATATCCAATGTTTTACAATGTTTTACATTGATTCTCATTGTGATGCTTCCAGCTTCTCTGGATGGAATAGTTATGCTAACTGTATTTACTCGGCCATTCTTATCTTGATTGCTGATTTTTTCGGAACAAGGAGCTGAGTCAACTGTTGATTCTGCTCCATAGTTAGATGAGATGGAGAGAATCATCAGTAAAAATAAGCAACCTCAATCTATGGACTGTACACCTCTGTGTTTTATATGGACTGTACACCTTCGTGTTTTATATTGACAGTTTACATCAGAATATTTCATTTTGAATTTAATTCTTTTGTATGTCAATGCAAAGCAGGCGTTTCGTGCTCTAAGGCTGCAAAATTTTCAATCAAGCACTTTGCAAAATCCAAGGTACAAGTATTGTTTGTTATAGATTTTCTAAAAGTAAATTCATCTTCAAAAGTTTTAGGTTATCAAATCTAGTGTAAATTTCAATAATTTAAAACTAAATTGAAGCTATGAATCTACAGCAACTTTCTTCTCAAAATCCTGCAACCAACATCGGAACTAATCTTACCCTCCAATTATTGCAGGAGACTGCAACAGCAGTTAATGTTGCAGCAACGTCCTCCCTCAATAAAACCAAAACCAGTGATAAAAACAAAAATGCTGTGAAGGCGCAAACTGAAGCTACGTCGAGAACAAACTCAAGCTGGAAAGGAGGATTCGCGCCTGTAGATGATGCAGATTTTGAGCCTGACGATTATCGTTCAAGTGATCCCACTCCTTCTCTCAAACAACCTCCACACAAACTCGTTCCAAGTCGATGAAAAGTTACGCAGATCATCAAAGGCGGGATCGTAATTAAACGAATATAATCATGTTTAATATCGTCCAAAACATATTTATACACAAGTATTATCATATCATACGTAAATCCATGAATCTAGGGTTAAGCTTTATGCTGCAGGTTAGTTGTGGATGCAAACCAGAGTGAATTTGTTACATGAGCATTTGTAACCTAGAAAGACGAAGAGAGATTATACTGTAGATTCTTAAATTCTCTAAGGCAATAGAGAGCCTTATATGAGGAAAATAATTGTGAAATAATATTGTCTGTAATTTTTATGTATGTTTATAAATTCTCAAGCACATTTACAACTTTTGTTACCTACTATGTTACAGTAGCCTTATCCTTGAAATTCATCAGCTTCAGAATATCAAGTAATGGTATATGTCAAAATAGTTTTGTTTGACTAAATTCATCAAGGTCATAATATCAAGTAATATGATAATATTTTTTTTAAGGAATTGGATGTTTAATATTTTAAAATGGTTATATATATATATATATATATATATATATATAACTCATGGTAATAATATGGGTTAATAATGTGGATGATTTAAAAAAAATACTTAAATGAAACGATGTCATTTTATATTATTATTTATACATAAAAACATTTATTTTTTATTTAATTATATTTTAATAGTTGATATAATTTATTTTTATAAGATAATTTATAATTAAAAAACATTTTAATGTTTGTTCAATTATTTATATTAAATTTGTTACTATTTTATTTTTAATAAACTTTTATATTAAATCTTCATATTACAAATTTACAATCGATTTCAAATTGTAAAATGCGCTTAACTTTTATAAATATAATAATAGTTATAAAAAAATTACTTTACAAAATTTCATTAAAATTAAGAATCTATATTAATTCATATATATTAATTGTTTTTTATTATAATAAATATTTTATATTAAAAAATTATCCAAAATAACTTAATATAACTTAACATTTGCTACTAGTTGATTATCTAAATCACCACTTAGACATAATATAACATTGAAAAACTCAGAAAATGATAAAAACATAAACATAAAGATATTATGACCATGTGCATACATAAGCTACATTAAGAAGGGAGCATTATGGTTCTTTGGGTAATACCCATCCATTGTCCATGCTTGTTTATTAGGTCTCAACCATCATTCATGTTATGAAGGTTTTTTATTTTTATTTTTATATTGCATGGGTAAGGAAATGTAACTTATCATTTTCATGTTGATCGGTTAGAAGTGGTTAAGGTTGTTAATGTTCGTGTAATGCGACTAAAGATATTCCTCCCTCTCCCACTTCCTCTTCTTCTTCAGTAAAAAGATTTTTTTTGGGATAGTGAGTATTGTCTAGAATCTTTTTGAGATTTAAACTCATAGTTGATAATAGAATTGGAATAGATATTTTTTGTTTTTGCTTACACTAGCCCATATCCTTCCCCATCAATCTCTAATTTAGATCTTCTTCCCCAATTTGAAATGCTCCCACACTCATGAACTACTTACTAAATTTATGGTGAAGAATCTTCTCTAACAATTAAGACTACTTAAAACGACTTGAAGGTGCAAGCAATGTAGCAAGTCATTAAATGGAGTGCTTCTTAATAATAAATGTGATGCAAATACACTACATACAACTCAACAATTTACTTAAACAATAATTTATATGCATACATAGATTTAAGCACATTATAGAATTTATACAAATTAGAGAACAATTATATTAAAAAAATTCTACATTTATAATAGAATGTAATTTATTACTCATTACATCATTTTCTTTTCCAAAGTGAAGAACACCATTTGAATTCACAAGATTCAAAGTGAAGTTTAAAATTCACAAGATTCATTTTAGTTGTAGATTGGTATTAAGGTTGATAGTTGAAGTTGGAGTAGATATAGGTAGAAATAATTCAAGATGCCTTATATTAGTTAAGTAATTTAATATTGTTAGAATTTATATTTAATTATAGAACTTTATAGGATGCATTTAAGTTGAAAGATTGATTTATTTTGTATATAAGTGCATTTGTGGCGTATTTTAAGAAAACTTTGTGCATAAATTTAATGTATGTTTCTCCGCATTTTTAGATGACATCTTTAATAAACTTGTTAGTGTAAACTATTGTGCCTCACAAAAAGGGATTTGATCAAAGCACCCATGAACAAAGAACTAGCCAATATTGACACCAATTTATTGAGCTAACCCTATGGCCTACAAGTGTATGTGTAAAAATATCTCCAAGGGTTAGTTCAATCAATTGAACTATATACCCAAATCATGTTGTGGATAGGAAGTGCATAGGTCTCTTGGGAAAATATGGAAGAGCTCCCCAAGTTTACTAATTGTTATGATGGTTTGTGGTTGAGTTTCTCTCCATATAAATATTTCAAGGAATAAGGGGACCAAATAGGTCTGATGGCATATAATTAGCCAAATGCCCAACTCAATTAGCAACACTTAGATGGTTTTTCTATGTAATGTATTAGTTGATATAAACCTTTGATCAAATAAGAGGTAGAGGGATATTGATCATTGAACAAGCACTTAAAATTCATTGACTTGGTCAACCATCGTTGTTAGGGTCCTACCCTAGCCACACCCTAGAACCCTTAAATAGATATATAGGTTATTATGTATTGATGCCATATATATTAAATAAGTCTCATCAAGTAGATGTATCATGAAAAAATACTTTAAGAAGTCTCACTAGAAGGTTTTCCTACCAAAAAATTCCTAGGAGGTTAGATAGAAACTATTGTAAGAAGGATTATAGAAGGTTCTATTGATTTTGTTTAACAAATATGTAGATATTTGAACTTTAAAACTTTTTATTGCAGAGATACTAATCAATAGAATCAATGGAACATTCAATCACACAAACCATTCATCCACAACACAAGATGTACCCTCGAAAAACTCTCAAAATAATGAGGATGAAAGTGGATGAAAAAATGAGCAATTCTTCAGAGTATAATATGATCAATCAAAGAGAATTTATTTTACAATGATAGTAGATTTATTTCGGCACTTTGGGTGCTAGATAAGAGAGAACACTGAGAAATAGAGAAGAGATATCAACTGTATCAACTTTCCATGTGCCCATCACATTAATAACAAGCCCGAGACACTACCATGCTAACTAGGGAAAATGGTTGCATAAGAATTATGCACCCATGCATTACAATTTAGAATTGCCTTCTTGGAATAATCAATCCTTACATTAAAATATTCATCATGCACAACTAATGCACCATGCTTTTCATCTTTGACATTAATTGAGGCTTAACTGACATTGGAGTGAACTATTTATCTAACTGAATGTATGAAAACTTAGTTAACATGATGACATAAGTGTTGTAATGCTTTAAATCAAGCGTCATCATGAAAACACTTTATAACTAAAGTGTCCTCTTTTGATTAACTTAAGTGTCATATTTTAGTTTAACTAAAGTATAAATACTTTAGTTAACTATTCCTTATTTCTTAGCACTTAGTTAACTATTATTGATTGATTGCAACATTAATATTTCAACTGATGATTTAAGTGAGGCATTGATTAAGGCATTCATATTTAACTAAATATTTATAACTATAGCTTTATAACTTGAGGTCATCCATGCATCTACATGGGCAATTCGAATTCTCTTTTTCTCATTATCTCTTTATCTTTCTGCACAATCAAAATGTATTGAATTAATTATGTATCATATCACATTATAGTCAGAAAAATTGTCACATGTTGTGATCATATTATATTGCTCTTGGACCATATAGTCATGTGCTAAATTAATTCACTCTGGAGGCGATTAGTGTCTAGAGGAGACTTAATAGATTTATCCCTCTCAAATGACCATGGTTAGTAATATATCACATAACAATTGATGCTTCAACATGCAAATCATCTACCTCTATGACTAGAGGTCCACCCCATGGGTACCCACTTTCACTGAGTGACCACATGAGAATCATTAATTGATTACTCACAAGTACACCTCTATAATTGGAGGCACGCCTCATAGGGTAACTTCTATGAGAATCGTTGAATTGATATTACCCACAAGTCTACATCCTTGATGTTACTCACAAGACCTTACAACATCACCACCTCAATCATATGAGGATATAGGACTTGATATTACTCACAAGTCTCCATCATTGATATTACTCACAAGACTTTAGTCATCCTTAGGTTATCCCTAATGAATCTACTCCAAGTTAATGAGTCCAACTTAGTCTCTCTACCTCAACACACATGAGGCCCAATCTTGGTTGCACAATATTTAGCTTGTAGAATGATTCCTATGCTATATATTTAACACTCCCTCTCAGTGAAGGATGCAATATCTGCCATACCAAGCTTGTCTTGGAAGTACCTATACTTCATCATAGACAAGGGCTTTGTTAACACATCTACATTCTTGCAATCTTCTCTTCAGTATCAATGTACTGAAGTATTACCTTACTGGACCATGTCTTCAATGAAGTGAAACTTCATCTCAATGTGTTTTATCATAACACATAGGGTTCTCAAAAAGATATAAACTCAATATTTTAACCCAACGGGTAACTTCCCAAGCTACACTATTCCTCGAAAGGTAGTAATATCTGCAATACACTTTTCTTTTGTAGTACTAACCGCAATACACTTTTCTTATGTAGTACTAACCACAATACACTTTGCTTCGGTTTTACTAACCATAATATACATAGCTAATCCCAATATATATAATAATTCTACTATACATAATAAGAAACCTTTTCTGGCATCTATTTTCCCTAAACTAGAAACCATAGATTTGCAATCCATCTTGTCAAACTTTTACAACACATCAAAATATGTAATTTTCTTACAAAAATAAAATATTACCTATGTCAATATTCAGTAATTAATTATTAGAATATTCTACTATATGGAGAAGTTCTATGTGATCTTGTTATTCTCTGTGATGTTCTCCAAGGCCCGACCACTTTCACAATGATTTCATATTATTTTATTTATACCACAACACCCCACTAACCAACCATGTGGCTATCTAATCTCTACAAGAGGTTTAAATGTTCCTCAAAATTCCATGTTATAACTATTCTCGAGTATATGATAGTCTCTGAGACCTTAACTATGTCTCTGATCATGTGGACTCACTCAATAAGAGATTCTACATCCCTTGGTTATCTGAGTCATATACCATGAGTTATCATAGCTATATGCAACTTAGTGGCTTATATTTTACATGAATTTAATGGATTCATGTACCACCACATAGCTATGTTGAACCATATACACATGTATGGCTAATCGGTGTATGAGCCATGTATCACTTCATGTCTTACTAGTGGGGATAATTCTTGATTCATATCTCATATGACTAACTAGTGGGGACTTATCTGTTGCCACCTATGGAGACACATCAATACTCTCTATTCAACTAGAGGCTCATCTTTCTGTATTACACCAAGATTATCCCGGACAGAGACTTAATAAATATGTTGGAAATTATGCTCATCTATGGATATGTACTGGAGTTGTACTATTCCTTTCTACACCATGTATCATATATAATTGACTGGGAACCTCTTGAAGCTTTTACTGCTTTATACTATGCTCTATATGGAGCAACACCTTTGATGCGATCTTTCTCGATCACTGCACTAGTTAGAATCCATATATCCTTGAAACTTTATTTCAATGATCGATACATATCTTTATTCACATCCACTCGTACCTTGTAGGTAATATAACACATGATTTGTACGAACTCCAAAGCACATAAATGGTCCTAGTACTAACCAGGTACATCTCAATTTTCTTTGAGATCCTTCAAATCTAAAATAAGAATCAGATTTCATCTTCATATATGTGGCCATGGATTAACAGTCCATAATCCTAAATCACTTCAGGATCTCTACTAAGTATTTTCCTTAACTGAAGAAAATCTTACGTTGTTCTACCACACTTTCAATAACAAGAATCATGCCAAGATTCTTGAACAATGTACTATACTTCCTTCCTAATATGAGAATCATGTATGTATTTTCTTTAACATGAGGCTCATCGACTAGTTTTGTTGGTTCTTCAGGAGCTAGTGAACCTAGCTTCTCCCTCTTGCTATGAGAATAATGATTTGGGTCTTCCATCATGGAGACTCATGCTCCTATATACATACATGAATGTAACTAGGATAAATAAAATACCTTCAGGAGTCTTCTCATCCAAATTAGGGATTCTATTTTAGATAAATATTTGTTGGGGGATTCTTCCTATAAAAAAAATTGGAACCTCCCAATATGCTCCTAGAAGCTTCTCTCTTCACATCATCCTTCTTTCTTTCAAGATCTTCCATTGGAATGACTCCTTATTCAATGCATGCCATTCTCTTCTTGTATGCCATAGCATATGTTATTTCCCTACAAGACAAATTTAGTCAAGTTATTAGAAACCTTACATACGAGTCATTATAATACAATGACAAATATCTCACACAATCATGCAAACATTTTAACCAATGTTTCAATATATCCTGAATATATCCATATCTCATGAAATTTTAATTACATGAATACTTCAATGTAATTTTAATGGTTCACACAGTTATGTACACATATTAATTAATGTTTTAGGATAACCCCATTCATATCTCATGTAATGTGATGCAACCCTATATACTTCTTTAATAAAACATAACATGTACTTTCAAGAGATTTATTATATGTCAATAAAAGACAAACTAGATGCTCAACATGTTATTCCATGACATACTTCAAATCTAGGAATTCAGATCTCTTTATAATTGCAGTGAAACACATTCAAATCCATTTAGATCTGATTTATAAAAGCATGTGATAATCAAAACACAGAAACTTATCTTTTATTGTTTTGTGTGGGATCCCTCTTGATCTTTGCATCCTTGTGGAGATTACTGGAGTCCCTAGATATCAATATTATTTATTCACGGTAACATTAAATTTGCAAATTTACTCTCATGCAAAATGTAGCAAATCTCTGCATGGGGATCAGGTTCCATGCAAACTAGAGTGAATGTCTCTCCACAATAAAGGAAATATTCCTTCTGATGGTCAACATCCTTTTCCTTGGATGATTTCTTCTAAGTAGGTTCATCTTCTTCTACTATCGTGGATGCATGAAACTTTCCTTGATTCTTTTTCGTTTCATGGAACTCTCTTGCATAATGGCCCTTCTTATGACAATAGAAACATCAAACCTTTTATTTATTGAATACTTTATTGAAGTCCTTTTTCTTTGAATGAAATGACTTCTTTGGAGTGGATGGCTTCCTCCATTTTTCCATTCTTGCCATGAGGGAAATATTTTCTTCCTTGGTGCACACTGACTTTATCTAGATTCACCCCTCCTCTTTAAGGCAGTCATGCCACAACCTCTTAAAGTTAGGTTTCTCTTCTCAATCATTTACCACAACTAAGAATGTATCCCATGTGCATGGGAGACCATTAATGTCAGTTTGAAGAATATCATCTCCATCCATCACTACTCCAATACTAGCAAGTTGATCTCTCACCTGAGGTATCTTGTGAAGAATGATGCCACATTTTGGTCCTTCTTCAAATTTAGGTTCCAGAGATTATTCTTCGAAGCCCTGTTTTGACTCGGGGCCTTCTTCTCATATAGGTTTGTGAGTGTATCAAACCATTCTTTTCTGGTGTTTAGAGGAATGATCACGGACATGAGATTGTCCTTAACCAAATCATAGATTCAATTCATTTGGAATTTTCTTGATTTTTATTGAATTTGATTCACCCTACATTACTTGAAGGCTCCTCCATCACAGTGGATATGTAGGTGTCCAAATCGTGTTCCTCAAGAATGTTCAAAACTGTCACCTTCCATATGTTCAAATTGGAAGTTATCTCAAGACAGTCTTTCGGTCGAATGGATATCGATGCCATTGCTCTAAATTTTTTTTGCTCAACTTGTTAGGATATACTTATGCTTCTAGTTTCTTGCACAAACTCATATCATTCATGTCCTGAGCTCTGATACCATGTTTTTTTTAAAACAAATTTGCTTTGAACTTTAAAATTTTTAATTTCAAATATAATGAACAATATAATTAGTGAAACATTCAATCACACAAATCATTCATCCAGAAAACAAGATGTACCCTGGAGAAACCATCAAAATAGGGATGATGAAAAACCCATCAATTCTTTAGAGTATAATATGATAAATCAGAGAGAATGTCTTTTGCAATGATAACATATTGCTTTCGACACTTCGGGTTCTATATAAGAGAGAACAATTAGAAATAGAGAAGAGAGATCAACTACATAAACTTTCCATGTTCCCAACACATTAATAACAAGCTTGAAACACTACCATGCAAATTAGGGTGAATGGTTGCATGAGAATTATGCACCCATGCATTACAATTTTGAATTTACTTTTTGGAATAGTCAATCCTTACATTGAAATCTTCATCACACACAACTAATGTTCCATGCCTTTCATATTTGACATTTACTAAGGCTTAATTGACATCAAAGTGAAGTCTTTATCTAATTGAATGTATGAACACTTAGTTAATAATATAACATAAGTGTCATAGTTCTTTAACTTAAGTGTCTTCATGCAAAAACTTTATAACTAAAGTGTCTTCTTTTGATTAACTTAAGTATCATCTTTTAGTTTATCTAAATTATAAATACTTTAGTTAACTATTATGTCTTTCTTAACACTTAGTTAACTATTATTAACTGATTGCATACATTAATATTTCAATTGATGCTTTAACTGAGGAATTGATTGAGGCATTCATATTTAATTGAAGCTTTATAATTGCATCTTTATAACTTGAGTTCATCTAGTCATCTGCATGGGAAATTCAGATTACTTTTTCTCATTATCTATATATTACTTATATCTTTATCTTTTATCTTTCTGCATGGTCAATATGTGTTAACTTAATCATCTATAATATCATAAAACACTTAGAATAATTTCCCCTTGTTATCGTCTTATTATATTACTCTCGGATCATATAGTCATGTGATAAATTAATTCACTCTAGAGGTGATCAGTATCTAGAGGAGACTTAATAGCTTTATCCATCTTGAATGACCACGATTAGTAATATATCACATAATATTTGGTGCTTCATCATGCAAAGCATCTACCTCTATAACTAGAGGTCCTCCCCATGGGTACCCACTATCACTGAGTGACTGCATGAGAATCATGACTTGATATTAGTCACAATTCCATCTCATAGGGTACCTAAAGTATGAGAATCATTGACTTGATATTATCCACAAGTCTACAGTCTTGATATTACTCACAAGGCCTTACAACATTACCACCTCAATCATATGAGGATATAGGACTTGATATTGCTCACAAGTCTCCAACCTTGGTATCACTCACAAGACTTTAGTCATCTTTAGGTTATCTCTAATGAGTCTACTCCAAGTTATCGGGTCCAACTCATGTTTGAATTATTGAACTATTGATCTGTAGGAAATTAGAGCAATTGAAAGGCAAAATTTTGAAGTGGAATAGTAAGAACAATGTACACTAAATAAGACAAATTTCAGAGAAAACTGATAAGAATTGATCAGTAAATTACAAAATTAAAATTCATTAATTCTAGCAGTATACACCAGTGTTACAATAAGGAGAATTCGAATCATGTGGATAAGATTTGAATCTACCAACTCAATCCTATCTATATGGCTAACTAGAAGTGTCTAAATAACTATCAGAGCTCACTAGTCTAACTCCACATGTCTAATTTAGTCTATCAATCAGGTAAACTAGTTAAGATGATGAGGTAGGTGAGAAATTGCACCTACTCCCATGAAACCATGCAATATTGGCACTATCTCAACTGAAAGACATCTAACTGAATGTAATTGGAGGTTAACTTAGCATAACTACCTACCTACCACAACCAACTGATGGAGGCTGTAGTGACACTCAGAGTGGATCCTAAAGTGTAGAGATTGGAACCAGTGGCACCAAATGGCACCAATGGCACCAATACCATGGTGGCACCAAACTCTAGCAAATGAATCTTAAGTTAGGCAAGATGGTGAATTAGACTATATACGGACAAGGGAGGCTTATATAATACTAACACTCCCCCTTAATCCTAACTTGGACAACTTTGGTCCCTGGCAACTCGGCCAAAAGTCACCCATTACAATCTAAAAGAATTAAAAACTTCTTAATAAACCAAGGAAAATGGGGAAAAACTCATGGGAAACCACCCCCTGTTAGATTTTAAACATTAAGCTAGCATTTCATTAGGATCTTTAACTGACAGAACAACAAGCGCAACAATCAAACACAAGAGACAATGAACACAGTGTTTTTCCTCGCGGAAACCATAAATGGAGAAAACCCCACAACTTCCTCAGAGATAGAATCAACACCAAAGTGAAACCCAAAAATAGTAAGATAATCTCCCGACAGTAGTAACCTCTTTCTTCCTTGCCCCAGTGTCTTTCTCTTCCTTAGCTATGAGCTACAACTTAGTGTGGATGAGTGTGTCATAAATAGAGAGGCCAACTCTCTATTTATACTAATTCCCGACATGACTAAAACCCTACTAGGGTCGACCTCTCTAGGAGAGTCTAATAACCCTAGTGCCCCGGAACTGCAGGGACTTTAACCCTTAGACAATAGGAGGGTTACCCACAATGACTTGACATGACTTGTTTACATTATAGATCCTCCCGATAGGAACATTGGGGCATGACATGACACAAGTACATCCCGAAATAAACATCGAGTTACAATAGATAAGAAATACAAGTGAATACATTCTGAAGCTACAATTACATCAACAATCCCTCTTAACTAGGAAGGTATTCTCTCAACACAATTTTCATCACTAGTCTTCTTCTCTGGATCATCTCATCATTTGCATCTTCAAGTCATCTTCATCTGCAAGTCATCTTCACCTGGATCTGGATCATCACTCGATCCGGATCATCATCACTGGATCTGGATCATCACTGGATCTGGGTCATCATCACTGGAGCATCATCTTTGGATCTGGATCATCTCTGTTGGATCATCAACACTGAATATTCACATGTGCTATCTCATGATTCTTCTTGTCACAGGAAGTTCTACAGAGCCAACCCTTTTTCATGCTGGATGTAGGCCTAGCCACCATGTAGGTCTTCTTCAGCGCTTATATCTGACACTTAAGTCAGAATGGCCCACCTAGCACTTACATCTGATAATGTAGGAACCAATCCTATAATCATATCAGAAAGGAAACGCCCATCACTCACATCTGACCATGTGGTAACATAGCCCACAACCCTATCAGAAAGGCCCAACACTCACATCCGTTCAACCAATGATCGAAAAGGCTCAGTACTTACACTTGGCCATGCGAGGAACCAATCCTCCATGCCAAAAGGATCTGCACTTACATCTGACAACCAATGTCAGAAAGGCTTAGCACTTACATCTGTTCAACCAATGATCAGGAAAGGCCCAGCACTTACATCTGTTCAACCAATAATCAGGAAAGGCTTAGCACTTATATTTGACCATGCAAGGAACCAATCCTTCATGTCGAAAGGGATCTGCACTTACATCCAACACATACGAGGAACCAATCCAACATGCATGTTTGAAAATGCGTGCACTCACATATGATCTTGTAGGAACCAATCCTACAGTCATATCAGAATGGCCCCTAGTCCCAGACTGAGCTACCTGGTAACTGACCAGGTGCCTCCATTCCCAGAATGGCATTCAACGCTTACTTCTGATCATGTTGGAACTAATCATACAGTCACATCAGAATGGCTCAGCACTCACATCTGACATGGAAGGAACCAATCCTCTCACCTTGACAAAATGGCTCAGCCCTTACATCTGACCATGGAAGGAACCAATCCTCTCACCATGTCAGAATGGCTATGGGTCTCATCATTTTTCGTTGGAGGAAACCTCAATTTGGAGAACACCAAGCTTCTCCCTGAATTACTCAAACTTCACCCTAGCCAATGGCTTTGTCAATACATCAGGTATTTGTTCCTCCGTCGCAACATACTAGAGCTTCACTTCTCCTCTTTGCACCATATCCCTGATATAGTGATACTTGATCTCGATATGCTTCGACTTGTCATGGAACATTGGATTCTTTGACAACTTCACACGACTCTGGTTGTCACAATGTATACAAGTAGCATCCATTTGGAGATCAAATAAATCAGACAGTATCTTCTGCAACCATACTGCCTCACTACTAGCTGAACAAGCTACGACATACTCTGCTTCAGCTGTACTCAGTGCCACACAAGATTGCTTCCTGCTAAACCAAGAGACCACAACTGATCCCATATTGAAGCAACACCCAAAAGTGCTCTTCCTATTGATGGCACTGCCTACTCAATATGAATCAACATAACCCTCTAGGTTAATCTTATGATTCACCTCGTACTTGAGCCCATAATCAATTGTACCCCTCAGGTACCTCAGAATATGCTTTGTAGCAATCAAGTGAACATGTCTCAGATTTGTTTTGAACTGGCTCAAGGTGTTCACAGCAAAGCAAATGTCTAGTCTCGTGTTCGTCAGGTACATCAAGGACCCAATCATTTGACGATACATCGTAGCATTAACCGCTTATGATGAAGCATCACTCAATAGCTTCAGGTTCGATGCCATAGGTGTGGTCATGGCCTTGCAGTCCATCATCCTAAACCTCTTTAGGATCTCTATTTCATACTTCCCTTGTCCGAGGGAGATTCCATCCGCATTCTACCACACCTCCATGCCTAGAAAGCAATGCATCATACATAAGTCCTTCATTTCGAACTCGGTAGCAAGCTTTCTCTTCGTATCAGTAATCAACCCATCCATACCTGTTACAAACAGATCATATACATATAGTAGAAGCATCACTGGGTTTCCATCTTCAACCTTGTAGTAAAGGTTGGAATCGGCTTTACTCTTGGTAAAGCCCAAACTGGATAGAAAGCTGTCAATTCTGTCGTGCCATGTCCTGGGTGCCTGTTTCAAACCGTACAGGGCTTTCTTCAATCTGCACACATGAGACTCCCTGTCATGTGTTTCAAAACTGAGTGGATGTTCTACATACACTTCCTCTTTGACTACACCATTCAAGAAAGCAAGTACTGATATGATGGAAGTGTATCTGGCTACAGGTGCAAAGGTTTCTTCATAGTCTATTCCTTCTTTTTGTGAGAAACCACGAGCCACGAATCTTGCCTTATATTTCTCTATGCTACCATCTGCAACATGCTTGATCTTGCAGATCCATTTGGAAGTTACAATCGACTTCTCTTCTGATCTTGGGACAACATCCCAAGCATCGTTCTTCATGATCGATTGATACTTTTCAATCATAGCATCCTTCCATTCTTTCCGTTCTGCCGCTTCTTCATAACTGGAAGGTTCTTCATTGATAAAGTCACATAGTAAAGCTACATATCCGGAGCAAGATCTGGTTCTCTTCCTTTCTCTGTGATTCTCTTCTAGAGCCCCATAATTTTCCTCACCTTGGATAATTTCTCGTACCCAATCAATTTTCCTCTTGTGAGGATTCTTCTCTTGAATTGGATCTACAGGTCTTTGTGGTTCTTCAAATTCTCGATCTTCTTCTTGAATTTCTTCATTCATGGTTGTATCATGAATTCTGGGAGCTTCTCCTTCTTCAGTATCTTCAGCAGGTCTCTTTCTGGATTTGTTGTAAGCTACGTCTTCATCAAATGTTACATCCCTGCTGATGTCGATCTTCTTGTATCCTGCGAAGTATATTCTGTAATCCTTCGAGCTTTCAGCGTATCCCACAAATATACCCTTCTTTCCTGAAGGATCTAGTTTAGTTCTCTTTTCTTTTGGAATGTGTATGTACACTGGACAGCCGAATATTTTGAGATGGATGACTTTTGGTTTCTTGCCAGAGAAGACTTCTTTGGGAGTCTTGTTCTCGAGTACTCTATGTGGAGTACGGTTCTGTACATACATCGTTGTTCTGGCAGCTTTTGCCCATAGATGCATAGGAAGATCTTGATCATGAAGCATTGCTCTTGCAGCTTCCATGATGGTTCTATTCTTCCTTTTTGCAACCCCATTCTTTTGTGGATTGTAAGGAGTGGACAACTCCCTCTTAATCCCTGATTCTTTGCATAAGTCTTTGAATTCATTTGATGCAAATTCTCCGCCATTATCTAATCGAAAAGTCTTGATCTTCTTTTCTGTGTGGTTCTCGATCAAGGCTTTGAATTCCTTGAACTTGCTGAAAAATTCATCTTTGTTCTTCATGAAGTAAATCCATGTCTTCCTAGAAAATTCATTAATGAAAGAAACATAGTATACATACCCGCTTAGTGAACTTGATGACATTGGTCCACATACATCGGAGTGGATGATTTCCAATATTCCTTTTGCTTTTCTTTTGCTACTTGGAAATGTCTTCTTTGTGTTCTTTCCTTTCGCACATCCTTTGTAGACCCCTTCATGTTTTGCTTGAATTTTTGGAAGACCTTCAAAAACTTTTCTTGCAAGTGGTAGTGCTCTGTAATGCACATGTGCAAGCCTTCTGTGCCAAAGTTCATTTGGCTCTATTGTGTCATGGACCATAGCTTGTTCTGGATGGCCCTTCAGCTTGTATAAGCCTCCTTCTTGTTCTCCAATCACTATTGCATCATCAATAGTCTTTCCTTTTGGCCACATGAGGACTTGGCCATCTACAAATGCAACCCTCATGCCTTTTGCATCCAATGCTGATAGGATAAAATATTCTTCTTTAGTCCTAGTATAAACAAGACATCCTTCATTTTTATAAACTTTCTGGAGTCTAGCTTGTAGGAGGATTCACCACTACCTTTTATGGGATATTGGTAGTCATTCCCAAGCTTCACCCTATGGGGTGAATTATGTTTGGATAGTTTCTCAAAGGATTCCTTGATACCTGTCATGTGCTTGGAAGCTCCACTGTCAATAAGCCAATCTTTGCTTCCATGAGTGACAGTTCCCATGAGTGCGGAGATCAGAACATATTCATCTTCACTTGAAGAGTCTTCACTTTCTTTTTTTACTCTCTTCCTGGGAGGATCATCATCCTCAGTAGTGTGAGCATGATGTCTTCTTTTGGAGTTCCTCTTCTTCTTGGATCCATTCTTATTCTTGGGACAATTTCTAGCAAAGTGTCATATTTCATCACATGTATAACATCTGAGTCTGGATGAATCCCTTCTAACAACATTATTTTTCTGATGAGAATGCTTACCTTGGTGATGATGAAGAATGCTTACCTTGGTGATGATGTTTTTCCCTTCTTTCTTTCTTGGAGTGTACTGTGAGAGCTTGATCTTCACTTCCCATATTTTCTTCTCGAGCTGCTATCCGAGATTCTTCTTGAGAACATTCTTCCCACAGTCTGATAAACTTGACCAACTTATTTCTAGCACAAATTCCTTGGATGAAAGAATCCCATGACCTAGGGAGGCCATTCAAGGTTTTCATCACAATTTCTGCATTCTCCACTTCTTCATCTACAGCTTCTAGTTGTTCTTTGATCTGGGAGACCTTTGTGAAGTATGACTGGATGGTATCCTCATTTTGGATCTTGACATTCTTCAACTGGTTCCTTAGAGTCATCTTCTAATTGATGTTCTTTCCTTCAAACAGTTTGGTTAGGGCATCAAACATGGCTTTAGGCGTCTTGAGGGAGGACACTTGTGGAATGAGGTGATCCTTGATAGAATCTGCAATGATCCTCTTTTCCATAACCAACTTCTTCTTATGTAATGCCTTGGCCTCATCTCCCGTTGGAACTGGAACCTCCTCATGGATGTAGGCGTCCAACTCATTTTCTTCCAGGACCAGGGAGATCCTATACTTCCAGGCTCAGAAGTTATCACCTCCCTCAAGCTTTTCATCAAGCTTGGTATGATGAGACATATTAACTGAGAACCTCAATTGGAAATACAAAAGATTTAGATATTACCAGGTCAAGATGTCAGATTTGGATTTGAAGCTAAAATCTTGAAGTGCTGGTTTAGGAGCAGATTAGGGTTTTGATTTTTCAGAGTTCTGTCCAACCAAATGCTTTGAATTTGATCCCTAAATTTGATTTTGGTGAGGAGATCAATCCAGGCCTGGGCTCACTGAAAAATTCCTCTTCTATGAAAAGCCCTAATTTTCGGCAGTAGTGTCGGGTCCAAAACTGAAAAACCTCAGAATTGGATTCTGCTTCGACAGAAAGATGCGCTTTAGGGAGGAGAGTTATTCCACCCTACTTTTGCTGAAAATCTGTGGAGAGAGATCCACAAAATAGGAAGCCATAGTTCCCGCAGCTGCACAGTGTCTTCTTCTCAGGTTAGCTCTGATACCATGTTAGATTTTAAACATTAAGCTAGCATTTCATTAGGATCTTTAACTGAGAGAACAACAAGCACAACAATCAAACACAAGAGACAATGAACAAAGTGTTTTTCCTCGGGGAAACCATAAGTGGAGAAAACCTTGCAACTTCCTCAGAGATAGAATCAACACCAAAGTGAAACCCAAAAACAGTAAGATAATCTCCCAACAACAGTAACCTCTTTCTTCCTTGCCCCGGTGTCTTTCTCTTCCTCAGCTATGTGCTACAACTGAGTGTGGATGAGTGTGTGATAAATAAAGAGTCCAACTCTCTATTTATACTAATTCTTGACATGACTAAAACCCTACTAGGGCCGACCTCTCTAAGAGAGTCTAAAAACCCTAGTGCCCTGGAACTGTGGGGACTTTAACCCTTAGACAATAGGAGGGTTACCCACAATGACTTGACATGACTTTTTTACATTATAGATCCTCTTGATAGGAACATTGGGCCATGACATGACATAAGTACATCCCGAAATAAACATCAGGTTACAATAGATAAGAAATACAAGTGAATACATTCCAAAGTTACAATTACATCAACACCCCACCCCCTTCAAAATAAGAAGGAAAAGGAAATACAAGCTATTCTTAGGAGAAAAATATTCCTCTTTGGGAAATAACTTGCAAAAACTCTCCTGTAATTTGCAGCACTATGCAGTAGCATGCCTCTTTTGTGCAACAACATCTTGAAGCTGTGCATGTGAACCTCTCAATGTTCTTCTTTTATGATGGTTGTTGTATGTGTTTCTTCTTTCTAGAGGAGGAATGGAATGATCATTTTTCTTCTTCTTTAGGCCAAATGGTTGATCATTTGCTATCATCAAGTAGCACTTTCCTGGAAACTTGTTGCACCACTCTATAGAGAACAAATCCATGTGAGAGATTGTAGCATGCTTATTCTGATACTGGGACCTTGTTCTCCTTCTTTATTTTGGATTCCCGACACCATCCCCAGCTGCAACAATGATATTTTGATCCCATTTAGGATTAGGCCACTGATTTGGGATGGGAGTTGGATCTAGATTAGATTCTCATGAGGTTTAATCTCAATATCAAGATCATGCTGATCTTGTTCCTCTTCATCTAAATCTGAAACATGTGACAAAATATCATCATCAAAAGGAAGTGGAAGAGTGTTTATACCATCTTGTGCTTCAAATGGTGGTAGATCAAACAATTGATCTTCTTCAAACTAAACACTGCACTCAAGGAAGCATTTCCTAGTTGCAAGTTCCATCAAATTATATGTTTTTTCATCCTCACTGTATCTAAGAAGTATGCATTCACTACTCTGGGCTTGGAATGCCTTTCTCTTATCCATGGGTATTCTGGCCCAAGCTTTGGAACCAAAAAATCTCAAGGGAGATACATTAGGCTTATTCCCATGCAGTGCTTCGAATGGAGTGTCCCCAACAACTGATTTATGAGGCACTCTATTCTGTATGTATGAAGCACAATTTACAGCTTCTTCCCAAAGTGAAGGAGGAAGATCCTTGGCTTGGAGAAGACAGATTTCCATCTTCTTCAATGATCTATTTTTCCTCTCAGCCACACCGTTTTGCTATGGTGTGTATGGAATTGAGTGTTCCATTCAAATCCCCTCTGTTTCACAATAATGCTGAAAATATATTTTAATGTATTCACCTCCATTATCTGATCTTATGGACTTGATATTTTTCCTAAAAATATTCTCAATCAAAGCTTTAAAAACTTTAAAAATTCCAAATACTTCTGATTTTTTATTCATGAAATATACCCAACAGAACCTAGAACACTCATCAATAAAAGTAAGGAAATACATGGAACCATTAATTGATGTTGTAGGCATTGGTACTGACACATAATTGTGTATCAAAACAAGTGTAGAGGCAACGCTAGTTTCCTTCTGAACTTCATACCTCTTCTCTAGATGCTTATAACCTACCGAGCAACCAAGACATACTCCATCTAATGTATGGATGAGAGGAAATCATTCAACCATTTTGTCATTTTGGATTTGCTGGAGATATTTGAAATTGAGATGCCCAAAAATCTCGTGCCATATCTTGCTGGTGTTGTTAGCATGATTCAATAGAGTTGTAGGATGTGAAACAGGAAAAAAATGAGATAAGTCATAAGCCTTTGAGGCATGGTTAGCAAACCCTTTCGCTATGATATTTCCAGTATCTTTTTCTGTGATTCCAACTGAGTCAGATTTGGATGTAACTCCCTTGGGAGAGCTTGTATCGGTCATTTGATAAACAAATAACAAATTTTATGCAAGAGAGGGCACATAGAGAACATTCTTGAACTCACCATGTTGGATTTTAACTGAACCTCTCCCAACAGCTGGTATTTGGGAGTCATCTCCCATGTGAATGATAAGTCCTCCTGATAGAGTGATGGGGGAGAAGAATTCCATGGAGGAAACCATGTGGTTGGATTCTCCAGAATCAATCAAGTAATATTTTGACTAAGTAAGGCCTTCCTTCAAGGGATGACATCTCTCATGATATTCTATTGGTGGTCCAGCATCAGACTTATTTTCTCCTTGTGGAAGGGACATATTGTTATGTCTAAGGAGGGCTAACAGTTGTCCGATTTTCTTCTTCATCCACTGGATTTCAGGATGAAATTCTCTCATCTAGTATGGACATATATCCTTTTCAAACTTTTTCTTTTTCTTGGAGCCCGAGGCTCCTTCAGAAGATTTTTTTATTCTCTTTTTGATTCGAATTAGAGGCTTTGGGATCCTTCCCCTTGTGCTTCCATTTTTCTTGTGCATTGGTTGAGTCTGACATCAATATAGCTTGATTATTGGAAGTTTGAAGCACTCCCATTTGAACCAACTTATCCTACTCATGTATTAAGGACTCAACAAAACCATTTAGAGAAGGAATCTTCCAATTGGGAATGGGAGCTCTTCTGGAATGGCATGTGGAGACAAAGACAGAGTAATCTAAGCCAAGTTTTCTCAGTAATGATAGAAACAATTGTTCATATTTCCTCTCTATCCCAAATTGTTTACATTGTAGTGCTAGTGTCTTGAATTTTGTGAAAAACAATTGAATAGTTTAGAAACTGTTTGGTTGTAATGAAATGAGCTCATTCTCCAATATGTGATTTTAAATATCACATTGTTTTCCAAACAAGAATTCAAGATTCTCCCAATAATCCTTTAGAGTATTCAATCCCTCAAGGTTAAATAGAAGATCCTGAGAGATATGAGTGCATAGGAAGCAAAGGATTCATCCAACCGATTCAAGACCTTATTTTTCTCAGTAGGGTGACGGGGCTCTCTCTCTCTGCCCATTGTCATCCTAAACAAGCCAATCTTGCGGAACGAGACCTGGATATCTTCCCTCCAATCAATATAGTTGAAGGGTGTAAGGATGCGGGGTACAAGAGATGAATAATCCATCAATCTTCCTGTCGATCAGTCAATTCCTCAACAAGATACATAGGTACCTACAAGTAACACTGCAAAAACCAAAATCAATTCGCAATCATGTTAGTTTCAAGCCTTCCACCTCGACATGTACACTTTCTCAAGGTCTGTCACACTTGCAGAGACTTCTCTGGATGAATCTAGAGTTAGCAAGGCACAAATTGTAGGAATTATGTGGAAACCCAGCTTCTTCTGGTGTACAATGGAGGTTGAATAGACTTGCTGCTAGCCAGAACAAGGCTCTGATACCATGTAAGTTTTTTCGTTACACCAAAACCTGCAGATGTTGATGAACATTTGAAACCAAGCACAAGGACATATCATGAGGAGTGGTGGTTAGTCCACACTTTTATAATCCCAAAGGTGTGGCGGTTATACCATGGGGTTGTACCGATACTCCAACAACTCGGTATCTCTACCTCAACAAACGTGAGGCACAATCTTGGTTGCACAAGATTTTTCTTGGAGAGTGACTCGTGATATTGTATATTTAAAAAGTTCCACCTACTAGAAAGTTCCTTCACTAGAAACTATATAAAGGAGTAAATGCAATGTAATAATATTCCGTGTGAAGTATATTTTAATTGGAATTTCGCTCATTTGGTGGTTTGCCGCTTGAAGAGGCAAGTGAATGTTGTTTTCATCAATAAATGTAGTGTTATTTTGGTACTTGATTATCTACAAATATTTATTGTTGTGGTATTTTTTCATTTCCATTATGTTATTTCTAATCTAAATTTCTTATTGTGCTATTGAGGTACATAACATTTGGCATCAAATCATTTTTTAAAGTGGAAAAATTTAGATTTTTTTTAAAACCTAGAGACGTATTCCAACATTTATAGATAACACATTGATCTATCATTCAATGGGTAAATTTGTAGCTTAGGAGGACTACACATAAGAAATACAAGACTAGGTTTCACCTAGTTGAACATCCTTGTAACCCTTGTTGTTACCTCGTTGAGTAGTATTGCATCAAACAACACCTGCATATGGAGTTTTGCTGAATCCACATACTCTAGTGTTTGACGAAAAATCTTTAGTGTGTGCGGACAACAGACTGGTTCCCTAGTCCAAATGGTATGTATCTAGAAGAAAGGAATCACAATAGTGTATCCTCTCCCTAGACTGTTAAAACACTTGAATACCAAGCTTTCCTACCTTATAAAAAAAGTGACATTTTTCTTCTGAATTCCTTCATGATCAATTGTACATGCAAAATAATGATCAAGACAAGACAAAAAAGGCGAAATCAACAAGATAATTTGACATTCTATGCTAACGACCAAGGAGGAAAGTAATGAATAACTCACATTAACAAAAATTATTCATGGGAAAGGGAAACACATTTGTATTAATAAAAAAAGAGATGAAAACTACAACCAAGCCTTGATGTTGAGGAGACTTCCCTATGAACACCTTGCCTCTATGCCTCTCCTAGGTCCAATGCATCAAAGAGTCTATCACTGTTTTTCCAACAGTTGGGTACTCTCTTCCTCCTCCCTTAACCATGAGGGGTAAGGGTGTATTTAAAGGACAAAAGGGATAAGGTAGGTTGAACATTTTATGGAGAAGGTCAATGGATAATTCCATGGATACAAGAATTAGAATTCCACCTGTCCATATTCTTAGTGATGAGGCTCCATCAGGGTTTATTCGATAAGATTCTCGATATATTCTCTTTCTTGCACTTTTGGGAGGAGCACCACACTTTGTATAAAGGAAATAAGTGTTGCTGAGGAGTATCGTTGGTTGTATAAAGGAAACAAGTGGAATAACCACACATTTCAAGTGTGCAAAGTGCGTTACCGGCATGGTACTGCCTTTTTTCAATGGGCATGGCATGGTGGTGGCTCAAAACATGGAAAATGAAAGGGAAATATCTTCCTTTTTTCACTTATCTCATTCAAAATCTAAGGGAATGGAGCAAAGATTGATATACCTATATCATGATTAGGATGGTGACGATATTTAGGTGTAACAGAATTCCCCCAAAGTATGAGGCTAGAGGGAAACGATAGGAAAAATACTTTGATAGAACACGTTACGACTTTGAGGCAAAGGTTCAATGGACGGAATCCATCAACCATCAAGATCATTTTTCAATACTTTACACTTTGATACTTGTCCCATAAGACTCAAAACATGGCTACCGACCAATACAATGCAGATCCATGTGAGATTCAAAATTCATGGCTACAGAAATACAAGATAGATCCATGCGAGAGAGACTCAAATTTAGACATAGCTACCAGACATACAATGTAGATATATGCCATACTTATGAAAATATGAGAATATCCATCGACATACAATGTGGATCCATGCAATAACTCTTACAAAAAATTCCATCACAACCCGAGGGAAACTAATCATAACAAATGAATAATCAACAAATACCCAGGGTCTTCATCCCATTCTGAAGAAAGTATGATTCTATCCATGTGAATAGATGTATTGAATTCGAACATGGTAGAAACCACTTGATTACCGGTCAATGATGTGAATCGTTAACAACTGTGAGGGAAATCACCATTAATGTCAATGATTCCCAAGGTACCCTGGTACATTCCTTCGAATGTGAATAGATGAACTGATGTCGAACACTCGGCTGAATACTTCGATCAAAGGCTAATGATGAAAGCCTATTGTCAAAAGGAGGAAACCTGTCATTAACGACGCATGCATATCTCAAGGTACTTAACTTGTTTTTAAGACTAATTCCTTGAATATGTGCTGATGTCGACATGAACAATCTCGTCAAAGAAGGGCCATGATGAATCCCACATCAACGACACAAAAATTGGAACAAAGTTGTTGGATATTTAGTATGATATAACGATAAGACTGAATCAAATATAATTGACACAAAAGGGAGGTAGGTTTGACTATAGAAGGTGATTCTTTACACATAAATTCCTTGTGAACATTGGATCGCATGACCAAAGAATTGCTAGCATTGAATTGATGAGGTAGATACCATACATAATGCGATGAAGGATGATGCATTATTTGAAATGACTCAAAGGAGTGACATGACTCATGAAAGAGGATTGACTTGGAGAAAAGATGAATACCCAACTGTTTTAAATGAGATGCATGCAGGTGCCATGTTCAAAGGTGACTGAAAAGCTTCCATTAATACAAAAAAATGATCTCCCATTCCCTTAATTTCGCCATCATGACTAATGAGCGCCTCTTTACTTTTTAACGAGCTGGAAAATGGTAACAAATTATGCTCGATATAGCCGACCTTTTGGATGAGTTCAATCCCATGTGTTTTATGAACCTGGGAAAGGAGGGGTTTGTTTCGATAAAGGGTCTTTCAATTCTTAGTTTAACGAGTCCAATGAAAGAAAAATAGGTGTCATTCATGTTTAGAGAGTCTGAACGAAACTAAAGAAGAATCCAAAAAGTTTTTTTTCGTAAATTTTAGTCCCCGAGGCCCGAAAAAGTATGAAATAATACCTTGGATAATTCTTCTAGTCAATGATTTTGCTATAGGGTACCTTTTTCATAAATAGTCTAACTGAACCGAAAAGGGGTACAAACTATGTTGAAAAGATGAGCTTTCAAGTACTTTTACAAGTGTGAAAGTGACAAGTTCAATTGACAATCTTTTCATATTTCGAGAGTCTTAAAAATAACTTAAAGATAACTATGTTGGGGTTCTTTTTTCGTAAAGAGTTTAATGAGCCCAAAAAAGTGATAAAAATAGACTCAAAACCTTTGTACTAATGTTTCATGAGCACAACTAGGGCCTCAAGATCACTCAGAAGCTTTTTCAATTTTATAGAGAATGAAAACGACGAAAACAAAATTCTTTCGTAACCAGAAATACTACTCCATGAGGCCTACAATTCTCAACAATAGATCTTTAAGCATTAATTTGACCAACATTAGGAAAAATACAACCATTATAGCTTAAAATAATAAAAATATTATTAATAAATAACCCAAAAAAGTAAAGAAATAGGGGTGAATAGTAGAAATTTTTACCATTTGTGTTTTTTACCCAACTTGGTGAAAAGAGCCCCTTTTTAGGTCGAATTTGGTGCGTAGATTGTGGTAGCTACATGAAACCATTCTTTGTTTCGTCCGAACCAGGTGAATCATATCCTCTTTGCCTTCATTTTCATGGTTTTATTTTTTAATTTAAGGTTGTATTTTGGGTTTTGATGCCAATCCTTGAGGGGATATTGCGCCCTCTTAGTACCACACTTTTATTTTGCAGGAAAAGCGGTACTGGGCTGCCACCACACATTTCCTTTACGGAAAGCGCGGTGTCACTGCTCTATGTGAAAACACAAAGTGCGGTGGTGCAATTTGGCCCAAAAAACTAAAAAATGTAGCAAAATCACAAAATTCAGAGGTTTGAAAGGGATGGATAATGGTTTCTAATACCCCAAATTGATTGTTCCATAGGGTTTGAAGGAAACCATGGTGGTGTGTAAGGAGAGGGAGCATGAAATAGATGAAATTTGTGGTTCCAATACCACAACACGATGAGTGTGCTTCAGGAGTGTGGACTTATAAAGTTCTTTCAGGTTCCAAGTATGAGGGCCCAAGTACAACTACTGGAACACTTGATCAGGATGTGGAATCCTAAACAACAATACTTTGAGGTGGGGGCCCACATACTTACTTTGGAAGTGGAGGATATCTATTTCCTCACTGGATTTTCCAGAAGGGGTGCACCTATCTCATTAGCCAGGCCATGAGGAGGGTACATCATCACTGAGGGTCTCACCATTCAGTATTGTTTTCCTAGGACATAGATGAGTGGTAAAAAGATTCCCATTAAATATGTGATGGACATACCTCCTAGGACTATTTTGTTCACCATGCAGCAAGTGGAAACGGTTCATGCGACTCATCAACCTTCTAGGTCACACATGCTCTATTATTTGGAAGCTATGGATCCTACTGTGTTCAACTGGGAAGAAGGTCTACTGGTGGTCTTCAAAGAGAAACTCACAAAGTGTTGAAGAGGTGAGTTGAAATATTTAGGCTACTAGACTATCTTAGTATCTTTCTTTCTGAAGAGGATCCCACTTTTGAGGCCCCAAGTTGCTATCAACGAGATCGGCGTGAGAGATCCATTTATGTTGCAGTGGGTCGAGGTGATGGGTTGCCATGGTGGTGGTGGTACTAGGATCAAGTACGGGACACTATTCTTTCACTGGATGAGGGACCAGCTACCGATGATAGAGGATTATTCTTACACGGGTACTGATTTCTTCCCTGACTTGGCTCTTCCCGAGGGAGAGAAGTGGGAAAAAATTGGTAAGAAAGACACTACTTGGTATGTTTTTATGTGAATTTTTTTTATGTTTTTATGATTTTTATGTGTGATACTGAGACAATTTTTCTTACTATGCATATGTTGGAGCATCCAGACCAGGGGGATCCTCGCCCATTGAAAGGAGAGGTGGGGGAGGGGGGAGACTTGTGCATCATGAGGCTGGCAAGGAGTTGCAGGAGATTGAGGATAACCTCTAGAGGCTTACCATGGAAATTCCTGGCATATATGTGGATGACCTTTCGAGAAGGTACCCGTGGCACACAACTAGTGTTTGGGGATGCTTCAGTCGCTTACTACACAGGGTGGCGAGGGAAATCATGTGTTACCACAAGAATCATTAGCACTCAATATTGATGTATTTGTAACTTTGGAATATATCTTGATGTATATTATCATTGTATGTTATTGCACCCCCATTGGAGATGTGTTTTCCTCCTTCCAAGATGTCTTTATTGTGTCTAGACCTTGAGGTGCAACCTCCATTGTAAGTTGGGGCAATAGTCCCCAGTGTAACATCATGTAATGTGTATTTGGAGTCTCTTTAGGATAATTGTCCCTATTAGGGTAGCAATTCGGCCCAATCATGTAAAAGGTTAGCCACTTAAAGGGTATAAATAGGGAGGCACTCTCCCTCAATTATACACACCTCACACTCACTCAAGTTGACATGAGAGAGAGAGAGAGAAGGGATGAGAGATAAATAATTGCTGAATACTTCTTATTAATGGGTTTGATCATCTTATGACATAGTCTTTGTGACTGTACTATTCTGAGGAAGTTTGCGGGATTTTCTCCTTTATGGTTTCCCCGGTGAAAATATTTGTGTCTTATGTATTTGTTATATCGTATGCATCTTGTTATACTTGTTATTATTTTAGACAAAGACACTAATTAATCTAATAAGATCTAGAAAAAACTAACATGGTATCAAAATCTCTCTGAAAGAAGGAAATGTACAACAACGAAAACTAGGGCTTCCTAGTTCAATGTGTTCTCTCCACAAATCATCAAGAAAATAGGGCTAGGCTAACTCGCCTCATTAGGGCACATCTTTTGGTGGAAGCAATTTTAGATTTGAAGTTTCAATTTTGACCCTGTCACTGGTGTCGGGAGAAACTAGGGAATCAAGTTTTGGAGGCTTCCCACCTTATTATTCCGAAAGAGAACCTACTGAGCAAGTCACCTCAAGGAGGCACATATTTTTGTCCAAATAGAATTCCCAAACTCAAAGTTTAGAAAATTAGGGTTTCTCTGACAAACCCTAGGTCAGCCAGCTCCAGAACGAGGTCGGACACCTTAAATAAGTAAGATTGAAATCTTTGTTATTTCCATTTGAGGTTCTTATTTGAAATGATGAATCACCATACTCATCTTGAGGACAATATTGGAGGGTCTAATAAATTCCAAGCATGGAAGTACAGAATATCCCTAATCCTTGAAGAAAACGATTTCGATTAGTACATCATTGAAGAGGTTCTGGAACTAGAGGGAGACGAGGCTAAGGTTGTTCATTATAGGAGCATGGATAAGGCCAAGATAATTATTGCATATTCTATAAAGGATCACCGCATCCCCCATGTGTCTTTATTGAAGACACCGAAGGAAGTATATGATGCTTTGACAAAGATATTCGAAGGAAAGAACCTCAACCAGAAGATGACCTCGAGGAACCAATTGAAGACTGTGAAGATACAGAACTACGAGATGATACAGAGGCTTAATTCACAAGGGTTTTTCAAATCAAAGAACAACTTGAAGAAGTTGAAGAGAATGTCGAAGAAGGAGAAATTTTAATTACTACCATGAATGGTCTCCCTAGATCATGGGCCTCATTCATTCAAGGAATCTATGCAAGAAGGAGGATGATATCTTTTAGTAGACTCTGAGAATAATGTGCACAAGAAGAAGCTCAAATCATGACAAGAGAAGAGAGATGTGGCCTAAAGGGAAGACAATAGATGATGCAACAATGATTGGAGAAGAACATGTAGGATTGTAAAAGATAAAGGGACATCCCAAACAAGAACTAGTTCATGATTCAATTGAACCAAGCGAACTGTGACACATAATGCTTGCACATATGCATTGCAGAGCACTACTGATGGAAATAAAAGAAGTATTTGGACTACTAGATATACATGCAAAGCATGAAGGCATTTGCAAAGTATGTACAAAGAATGCAAAGAAGACATTTCCCAGTAGTGAGAGCAAGGCCAAAGGAATACTGGAGATAGTACACTCAGATTTATGTGGACCCATGTCTTCTAGCTCATTAAGTGGGTATGTATACTATGTTTCCTTTATCGATCATTTCTCACGCAAGACTTGGATATGTTTCTTGAAATGGAAAACTGAATTTTTTAGTAAGTTCAAGAAATATAAATCCTTGGTCGAGAACCAAACCGATAGGAAGACCAAGAATCTATGGTCAGATAATGGTGAAGAATTCACCTCAAAAGAATTCAAGGTACTCTACAGAGAGTCTGAGACATGTTCACCTGATAGCTACACAACATATATTGAGGTACCTAAAAGGTACATTGGATTATGGGTTCCAATATGATCCAAATCAGAAGATTAACCTACATGGCTATGCTGATTCAGATTGGGAAGGTAGCGCCATTGACAGGAAGAGCACTTCGGGTTGATTCTTTAGTTTGGGATCTTGCATGATCTCCTGGTTCAACAGGAAGAAATAATGTGTGGTGTTGAGTACAATCGAGGCGAAATATGTTGCCATTTTCTTGGCTAGTTGTGAGGTAGTGTGGCTACGAAATACACTATGTGAATTGTTTGATCTCCAGTTGGATGTGTCTTGTATCTAATGTGATAATCAGAGTTGTGTGAATCTGTCGAAAAATCATGTGTTCCATGACAAGTCGAAGCACATCAAGATCAAGTTCCACTATATGAGGGATATGGTGCAGAGAGGAGTAATGAATCTCTAGTACGTGGCACTAGACAAGCAGATAGTTGATGTGTTGACCAAGCCTCTATCTAGAGTGAAGTTTGAGTACTTCAGAGAAAGACTTGGTGTGATTTAGAATGAGTCCCCTCAAAAGAGGGAGTGATGTTTTCTAGCATAGCTGGAGAAACAGGTTGTCTGAGTGTAAAATCATGACGAATATCAGAGCTTGCTTAGACATAATCACTCCTGCAGGTTTTCCTTACATGTAATCAGTCCTAGCAAAGCTCGCATGTTATCCTTGGATGTAATCAATCCTGATACGTATCTATGCTAGAAATAACGAGAGACAAGAATACATAGATGCATGATATATCACATGGGAAATGAAACAGGTTTTTCGAGCGGGAAAAATCTTGGTGAGGCAGGATGCTCGGACATAATCAGTCATATAGTTTTTCCTCGGATGTAATCAGTCCCAGCAAATCTTGCAGGTTATTCTTGGACGTAATCAACCCTGAGAGAGGTTATTAGAGTGTAATTATGAGCCCTGGAATGGTATGCAGATTACTCGAATTTAATAAGTCTTTTGGGTTGTTCGAGTGTAAAAATATCCTTGGCATGCTACGCATGTTACTCGAATGTAATACATCCCAAAGGTTTTCTGAATGGACAAGATCTTGGACATAGGTTGTTTAGATGTAATAAGTCCTTAAGGTTGACCTAGAACATAAAAGTCTTGATGCATCAAGTTGTTTGGTCGTAATATGTGTGTGTGTGTGTGTGTGTTCCCATGTTGAGATGATAAGGTGATGAAGCACATGAGGTGCACTTAGGTGCTTTTCATTTGCTAGTATAATGCAGGTTGACCGCGTAGAGTCGTAATGCACTAAGTGTGCTCCTAGGCGATTCTCGCATAGTAGAAGTTGCAGGTTGTCTTGATGATGTGAAAATATCCTGTCTTGCTTCTCTAGTGATAGAATGCAGGTGGTTTGCATCTGAGAAGTTGTGCTCTGTTCTATTTTGTTTTGTGTAGGACAAAATAGATGGTATGGATATGATGAGATAAAGGTAGGAGACGTACGTTATTTATGTGGAAATGTAAAGAAGGTCCTAAATAGTCCCTACATGATGGATTTCTCAAGTTGTAATGAAGACCTGGATGAGGACTAGTCCTACACTAACATGAAAAAGGGTTGGATCTATAGAAACTCCTGATGACAGATAGTACCATTCGATGATTTATAAGAAGATGATGATGGCAGCAGCTATGATGATGACTCCATGATGAATACTTGACCAGATGTGTTGATGAATATGGAAGAGAGAGAATACCTTCCTAGTTAAGAGGGAGTGTTGATGTATTTGTAACTTTAGAAGATATTATGATGTATATTATCATTGTATGATGGTGTACCCCCATTGGATATGTGTTTTCCTCCTTTTAGGATGTATTTATTGTGTCTAGACATTGAGGTACAACCTTCGTTGTAAGTTGAGGAAATAGTCCCCTGTGTAACATCATGTAATGTGTATTTGGAGTCTCTCTAGGAGAAGTCGGCTTTATTAGGGTAAGAGGTTGACCCAGTCATGTAAAAGGTCAGCCACTTGAAGGGTATAAATAGGGAGGTACTCTCCCTCATTTATACACACCTCACACTCACTCAAGTTCGCATGAGAGAGAGAGAGAGAGACAAGGGAGGAGTGATAGATAGCTGTTGAATACTTCTTATTACTGGGTTTGATTATCTTATGACACAGTCTTTGTGACTGTACTATTCTATGGAAGTTTACGAGTTTTTCTCTTGTATGGTTTCCCTGGTGAAAATATTTGTGTCTTGTGTATCTATTATATCTTATGCATCCTGTTGTACTTGTTATTATTTTAGACAAAGATCCTAATTAAGCTAATAAGATCTAGAAAAAACTAACACTTAGTAGGGGATGTATACTGAAATACATGAGCTTCAGTATTTTGTTATCTTGTCTTACTGAAAGCTACCATGCTTCATATTTGGTCTCAAGACCACATTTTTGTACAAAACTTTTATATATATATACAAACTTCTTTTTGCGGCTTATAAGAGAATTTTGAAATGGAATTTATTTACATTGATATTGTCTTTTTACATTCTTATTTTACAAATTTACATGTTATTTAAAGTATCAAAATGTCAAGAATGTGCAATATGCCAATACAGAATGTAATTAGCAAGCGAATCAACAATTGAACTGAAATATCTTGGGACATGTTGATAGGTTATAGACTCAAACGATCGTTCAAGGAGACGTACTCTCCAAAAGAGACGAAGGATTACAGGGTTGTGGATGGCATATATGTGATTTAACTGAGAAACCACTAACTGAGAGTCTAAATAGAAAACCATATGATGGACACCATGGGAGGAAGATTCGGTCAACAATCCTATCACTACATGATATTCAACAATATTATTAGTAGCTGGACCTAGGAAAACTCCTCCTGAACTAACTAAGTCATGGGCTTGGGAATAGAGTACCCAAGTTGTTGAAACAATATTTAGGGTATGGAGGCTGGAACCATTTGCAAAACCATAGCAATAAGCCATTTGCAGAGTGAAAACATGATAGGGAATAAGTAGTCATGGATAGGACAAGATTCAAAACCACACCAAAAGTTAACTATACATAAATGTACAAGGTACCAATGCGAAATTTCTTAAGCATAGTACCTTTTTAGGTAAAGCCCATTGTGAGGCTTCCATAAAGGTATACCATTGTAATCCACTAGCTCATAGGCCCCTTTCTCTAATACTTTACTTATGACATAGGGACCATGCCACATTGATTCATATTTTTTGTTTCCCAAATTTTCATGTTTTCGATCATATGTTAGAACAAGATCTCCTTCATTAAACATACAAGGTTGAATCGACTAATCATATTGTGCCTTGATACACTTATTATGTGAGTCGTTAGCCAGAGCAACATCTCGTCACGTTTCATCAAGGTTTGTGAGATAAATCAAAGGTTCTTCCTCGACTGAGGTGTTTGGAAAAAGTTCGACAACTAGTTTCAAGGATGGGATATCACATTCAATAGGTAAACCAACTTATAGTCCGTATACTAATCGGAAAGGTGTGAATTCAATCACTATTTTTACAGAGGTCTTGTAAGCCCCTAGTGCTTAAGACAGAGTCAAGTGCCAATTTGACTTATTTTTTCCCATCATCCTATGAAGTATAGTTTTAAAACCTTGTTAATGGATTCAACCTGGCCATTATCTTGTGGATAGTAGGGAGTTGAATTTTCATGGAAAAAACCCAACTTAGCACTTAGCTTAGTCATCATTTGATTATGGAAATGAGATCCATGATCGGTAACTATGGTCTAAGGAAACCCAAACCTAGCAATAACGTGATTGAACAGGAAGAGGGTGGTAGTATTACCATCCTTCACATATGTAGGCATCACCTCAGCCCATTTTATGAAGTAATCAATGACTACAATGATGTAACCATGCCCCCCAACTAAGATAGGCTTACAATGCATAAAATATATCCCCCATTTAGAAAAAGGGCCAACGACAATGATGGGGTGTAAAGAAGTTAGGTGGGTATGATTTTTAGGATAAAACATTTGACAGGGTGGGAATTTCTTAACTGCCTCATGACAATCTTTGAATATCGAAGGACAAAAAAATAGCCAGCGCAAAGGATTTTCCGGTTTGTATCCATCCCAGGAAGATGACCGCAACATGCTCTGGAGTGGCAATCATTCAAATCTTGTTCAACCTCTTCGTGGGTCAAGCATTGTAATAAGATAGAGTCAATACCACGTTGATACAGGGTGTCAATGATAATGAGATAGTATTTCGCGTGATGTCGGATATGACAACAATCATCTCAAGACAAATCAGGATGAAATCATCGAGTTTGGAGATATACAATGAGATCTCCATATCATGGATCGGTCATGCTAATAAGCAACAAAAACTCATCTAGAAGTGAGTCAATGGGATCAGTTTCCCATAGTAGCACGGGGAAGGTCACACATTAGTTCCGAAAAGACCAATGAATTTTTGGAAGTAGATTTCATGAAATCAAGGTCAAATTCTTGCAGGATAACTATCCAATGAGAGTATTTGTCCCCCAATACCTGACGAGTCAAAATGCAATACATGGGGTTTAAGTCCGCAAGAATAGTAGTCCTGTGAAGCAAAATGTAGTCACATAAACGTTGAATGGCTATGAACATATCCAAAGCCAACTTCTCAACATGTGAGTAATGTGTTTCGGAATCTAATAGACTCTTACTCAAATAATATATCACATGTTCCTGGTCGTTTGTATCTTCTTGCACTAACACCATACCAATGGTGGTAATGGAAGCCATAAGATATAACAGGTATTCTTTCAAATAATTGGGAGGATGCTATATAGGTGAATGTGTAATTATATGTTTCATATTATTGAAATCTTATTGAGCGAGAGAATCCTAGATGAATAGAGTGTTCTTTTTCAACAATTGCATGTATCCATGTGTTTTTTTCTGCAAGATTACATACAAAACGATGCAAAAATTTCGCCTTCTCTTGCAAACTTTGAAGTTCCGTGATATTGGTGGGTGGGGGTAAGGCCACAATGGCTGCTATTTTCAAAGGGTCAATACAAATACCATCCCTGGAAACAACAAATCCAAGAAGACGTCCAATATCTACATGAAATACACGTTTGTACGGATTGATATGAATGTTATAGTGGTGACATCTAAGGAAAATGGCCCTAAGATGTCTGGAATGATCCTCTCGCTATTGTGAATGGGTGAGTAGGTCATCCAAGTAAGGTTCCACTATGTTCTTGATATCATGGAAATCATAGGAAATGGCTCGTTGAAACATGGCTCCAACATTCTTTAATCCAAAAGGCAGTTTGCGGTAGGAAAAAGTTTCCCATGGTCAAATAAACGTCATCTTATGTTGATCGACGAGCAATATCTCAATTTGATTGTAGCCGAAAAAACCATCCATGAAAGAAAAAATAATTCTTCTGGCATAGTTGTCGATAATATAATAATGTAGGGGTAGGGTAGTTATCTTTGGGACAAGACTAATTCAGATCCCTAAAATTGATGCAAACCCTAATAGTGCCCTATTTCTTCGCGACAAGAATATTAGATACCAATTCAGTCAACAACATGGAATAAATAAAACCAGCCTTCAAAATATTTTCAACTTTGACTTTGATAGCTGCATATTTCTAATGGTGGAACTGACAGAGTTCTTTCCTAACAGGTTTTGCGGTTAGATAAGTCTCGATCTCATGGAAAACAATCGATGGATCAATCCCAGGAATTTACTCATAGCTCCAGGGAAAAAACACCTCGAAGCTCTTTGAAAAGGGCCAAATAAATTTAAATTTCAGCTGCTGAACAGTTCTGGCCTATGTGAACATGTTCAAAAACTCCAGGTTTCACTGATATGTTGATGGATAGCCCGAGTAAAATTACATAGGTTCCCTTTAGAATCAACACCTTGCAAGAGCACATGTGACTGAGGAATTTTGATGACGTCAAAAGTAATGAACAACACAAAATCAGGCTCTAGCAAATTGGAATTAGGAAGGAAAGAGGATCTATGATGATGATATTCCCATGGAGATTCACCCAAACTCATGATTTCCATGATGGAATCGTTCGAAGAAAAAGTTTGCAAAAGATAATCGAGAGTAGGGGAAGGAAAATCTAACCAATAAGGTAGATGGTAGGGATCTGAGGCTACTAAATGATGGTCATTGATATATGCATCAGAAGAAGATTGAATGGAATTATACAGAGATTCAGGAGGACTCAGAGAATGTACATCAGCAACTACTTTTCCTTTTGACATGTCATCGACGGTGGAGGATATCAAGTTCACCAAGGAAACTTGAGATGTAAGGGGGGGGGGGGCGGTAATTAGACCAAAAAAATCCCATAATGAGAGAGTCTTTCACAAGTCCGACCTTGACATTTTGATATGTAGGGGGTGACTGCCCCAATAAAGGAACATTGTTTGTTGCAGTGGAAGTGACATTCCAGGAGAAAAAATCATGCTGATCGATAGTCACAATCTTTCCTCGGTGGGGAAATTGGACAAAAAAAATACCGATGAGGCGACTATCGTCATGGCATAGAACCAATTCCATATTCCCAATAAAAGGTTGTAATCTAAAAGCGCTTCAAACACCTCTTCTTGAATAGAGACTGTTTTCCCCCCTAGGTCAATGTATAAAGTCGGTAACAAGATGTAGGGTTGAAAATATCGTCCTTCAAAATATTTTAACGTGGTAGGCGAATGGTTAACTTTAGGAGAACCAATGGATCTTTAACAAGACATAGATATCACCGAGGTGGAGGCTCCTTCATCAAGTACGATATGATGAACCTTCCTACCAATCACTTTCGTCGCAATCTGAAAAGCGAGTTGGTGAGATAACCTTGGTTTGAATTTTTCCATATTAAAAGTTATAGTATTTGAATTCTACGAATCTAAATCCCTGAGAGCTAACAACCATTTTTTACGTTGAGCAGGACAAGTTTGGAGTACTTCCAAATTGGACATAACGCAGGGTTTCTGAGTGAGATATTCAACAATATTATAAAACTGGGCAGCTTAAGTGCTAGGATTAAACACTGACTTATAGATCGTACTCTTAGGGGGACGTAAAATTACGTCAGGGATTGGTTTTTCAATGGTGAGAGGGCTAGTAGAAGGAGATGGAGAAGAAGGACTAGTAGAAGGAGCCTTATCAAAAGGAACACCCTCATCCTTTTTCTATAGAGTTTTTCATATGTCTGTGTTTGCATAGTTAACCCAACTGTTTCGGCGGACATCATCTTGATTTCTTCCATGGAAGAAGAGGTACCATGTAAAGATGCATGGTCTATCAATTGTTGTTGTGATGGGAAAGGGTCAATCAGTACTGTCAGTGCAAGATTATTCCTTAAAAATATATTAACCTCTTCACGTCTAGGAAATTCCTTAGTGAAGTGATCATCTCCACACAAGAGGAAGGGATACTTAGCTTTCTGCATTGGTTTTGGCTCATTATTTAAAGTCATAGTCTTTGGGTTCTCCTGCTGGTTTCCATTTTTTTGGATTTATCTTTAATCTTATTTTTTTTCTCGAGTGATTGTGAGGATTGGACCGCATTCACCTCGACAGAAATAGTAGGATTTGAGGTGGTTGTGGGAGAAGAACTTTGTTGCTTGGTGGGTTTCTCTATGGATTGGGGTTGGGTTGAACCCACTATGCCATCCATATGAGGTTCGGAAGGTGGTTTGTAAGGATCGGTGCTAGGACGAGGAGAATGAGGAATCAAGTCATAAAAAGTTCTGGATTGGGAGTAAACCAATTCCAAGTAATGTGCATGGATGATAGCTTGTTCCTTGGTAACAACATCTCCCATAGCTGCATCTCTGGGATTGGGGGAAACAATGATTTAGTGAACCAATCAACTAACAACTGATCTGGAATGGGAGATTTGATCAACCTCCGGGGTCTCCTCCACTCATGAATGTAATCAAATATGTGGGTGGAGGTGGTCTGGCAGAGATAAGTCAAAATATCAGAACCAGTCTCATAAGGAATTGGTAGATGAAAGTGTGTAAGGAATGTTGTCACTAAAGAGTTAAAATACAAAAATGAGTGTTGTGGTAGTTCGATATACCATTTTTCGGTCGTATCATTAATGTTCTCTAGAATAGCCGTAGACGAATGGAATCATCCATCAGGGAGTTAGACGAACACCATAGATGGAAGGTCATTACGTGATTTTAGGGATCTTCACCTTGCTTTCCATCAAACTTTGGAATGTTTGACGACAACTTAACTAGAATGGACGGCCACAAAAGGTATTGTAGAATGGGATCATTGATCAATTTCAACAATTCTGGCAAATCCAATGTTTCCAAAAAATGGAGTTTCCTATTCGATTGCGGGTAGTTGTAATATTGATACGGCATTGGAACCCCAGCGGGGCCATAGGTCAGCTATGTTTGTCCATGACAACCCACATATTATTGGTAGTTGGGAGTGTTCTTCCCTACTAAAGGTTGAACAGGGTTAGGTCCGACTTGAGGTTGATGAGTAGGTTGCGTCCATTGATTTGAAACACCACATGGGTAAGGTACATACGAGGGGTTATTATAGTGCGCCACACTATAGTATTGACCACCAACATAAGGTTGTTGACGTCGAGCTAGAGAAGATGTGGGTGGCAGCGAAATAGGACCATAACCACTAGATCCTAGAACTAGAGGCGTGGTTCTCAAAATATTATGTAAAACACGCACATAAGGGCTTCTAGTTGTATAGGACGTGGAAGGAAAAGACTGATTTCCAACTACATTGGGAAAACTCATAGAAGGCATGGAAGCACTTCCCTATGAAGGATTTAAAGCCGGATTTAGGGTAGATTGTGAAATTTCCACTAGAGTGGTATGTGTTATAGAGTGCGCACCAAGTCTAGAAATTGTGGTAGCATGAGGAGCATCAACTACAACTTGACTAGAAGGCATGTTCAAGGATCTATCAAGGAGGTGACTCAACAGAAGATAAGGAAAATCTCTTATAGTGGTAGGAGTCAACTCCATGGAAGAGACACTAGTGGAACTAGTAGAACCAAATTCAGAAATGGCTTGGCCTAGAGTGGTTTCCCAAAACATAGCAGTTGGACTGAACATAGTAGCAACTGGATCATCTAGATTGGGATGGTTGAACATTGAACTTGTCGGGGTATGTATTGCAAAAGATGGATTTTGGGAAGAAGGTTGTTCTGCTATCTGTGGCAATGAATAGTCATTGATAGGAATATTGGTGGGGATAGAAAACTCTCCTTTTTCTTCCATCACGGGGACTCCTTCCAATTTAAGAAGAGAGCCACTTCCTAAATCAGAGTTAACATCCATCTCTTGGTCCATAGGAGATCGGGTCATAGGGTTCAAAGGATATTCTGGCAATAATTCGTATATCCAACGAGATCATCTCCAGGGGTATTCAACAATTTTGATAGTTCAAACTTTTTCTAAAAAAACTCTAACAAAATCAGACATAACAAGCACTACTCAAATTAAGGTAGCAACCAAATGTGTGAGAGGAGTGGATTTAAGATTTGGATCCTCACAGGATTTTTCAAACCATCACAACTCGCTATATACTGCAGGGTCCAACAGTAGAGTGTGACACGGAGGATTGGGATCGTACTTTTTATTGAATACCCAACTACCTGGACGGTACATGTGTAGTAATATCCACGAGTGTTGTTCTCGGTGTATTGCGACGATGAGACGACAAAAATGATTTGCCCAAATGGTACCAGGATCCCTAAAGATGTCTCTCGATATACGCAAGGTACGCAAGAGCTCCAATCCGTAGTAGTGTTGTCTAATGAACAACTGTATGAAAGGGGCCTTCTGATATACTATCAAGTACATGAAGTACCTTTCTATATACCACAAGGGTACGTGAAAGGCCATTCGATATACCAACGTGTATGTGGAAGAACTGCACAGTCATGAGTATGTAGTACAGGTATATAACGACAACTCATATGCTTAAAGACGCTGAAACACGTCTCTAACCTATCACACTTTGGTAACAAAAATTACCCTAGGCTAGTGCGTTAATTTTATCTGAATGGTTAGGTGAATACATGAGGTGAAGATCTGATCTAGTAAACCATGCAAAGATGAAGATGCAGATCGTTCACTTTATCGTTTAGTGGATGCCCTACCTAAGAGAGGGAAAGAGGTTCAATTTTCCTTTAATACACCAAATAAATCCCAAAAAATGAAATCAAACTACTACTTTTTCCGTTCCAAACACAAGCAAAATAATGTCTTCTACTTCGATTGAAAAGAAATTAAGATCTCTAATAAAGAACTAAAAAGATCCTTAAAACGTTTCACACAAAAGCCTTCAAACTTTCTTAATCAATGCAAAAATGAAACTAAATGCAATTTTTTTCATTTTCTTTTCGTTATAACAAAAGGGAAAATTACAAAATGAACGCTTGAGAGTCTATACAACTAATCAAGCGTCCTTCTCTACAAGAATCTTTATGGTTTTTTCAAAAAATTTGGTAAAATGAAAAACACACAAAAAAACCTTTTACAACTAATGAAGAAGAAATGAAAATGATATTTTCTTTTCTTTCCTAAAACAACAGAGATCAAAGATCTATCCAAACCAAATTCTTTTCAACATGCCAATTCTTAATCAAAGACAACTATGGAGCTCTTAAGGACCAAAATCAATCACAATTCTCGAAAAGAAAAGCAAATAAATAATACAATCATTTCCACAGTTTAGATGATCATTGTACCTATTAGAATTATACGTTTAAAGACCGAAAATTGTATCTAAGAATCAAATATCATACTGGAGTTCAAAATCTTACCTGGTACAACGGGTTGCTGGGTTGAACCAGAGCGTTGGCAGTCCAGTACTGCACCCTGTACACAAAGACAGAGCGACAGCATCTCTCCCTACTAACAACAAGCGGTGGCACTGCAGGTTGCACTAAGGAAAAGCGCGGTGGCCACACTTAATACACAGACAAGGTGCGGTCGTCCAATTTGAGATTTGAAAACACAAAAACTTGAAAGAAGAAGTAAGTTAAAACAAAAATATGAATCGAAATGTCGACTATGACTTAAAAAGTATGAAAAGTTGCCATCAAATAGCTTAACTTTATTAATAAATTATCGAAAATCATATATATATATATATAATTTTAAGGCGTAAAAAAAATGAAGAGTTGCCATCGAATGGCTTAACTTTGTTGGTAAATTACCGAAAGTCAAATGAACAAATATTCAAAGCAAGCAATAATGGTTATATAATTTATATACTTCTAAACGTATCTCTTATAAAATATTATCTATAATCCCATTTATATGACAAAGAAGGTGGGCATCTTTAAAGGTAAGGATATTTTATGATGATGATGATGATGACGGTTAACGTCCCCTGAGACCAAACTTTGGTCTATCGGACCTAAAGAAGAGAATTAATTAGTTTGCTTTAAAGTTATATTTCTATGCTCAAAGAGCTTGGAAAGAAGCGTCCCGAGCTTACTATAATTTTGACATGCTAAAAGGCTAGGAAAGTTGGTATTTTAACAAAGATTATGAAACTGGGATTATGTAACAAAGATTGTCTAATACGTTTGCCATTTCATGTTACATATCACTCACCATAATAATACTAATAACAAGAAGTATTAGTTTGGTAGGTTAGATTAAATAGTTAAATGTTTAAATTGTAAATAAGAAGTTATAAGGTAAGTTCTATATAAAATTTTCAATCTCATAATATATTTATAAACATTTCAAAACTTTTCAAGCACATGAGACTATGTGAAAACAATACTTCAACGGTTGACATAAAAAATATTGATCAAAGTGTAAGCTTTTAACGAATAAGAGCAAGTTATCATGAGCAACATTTTTAAAAAATCACATATATTAATAAAGAATAAAACAAACCATTTTTAAGTTGCTTATTCAATATTAATTGTAACAACATGTAATTCCTACATTCCTGTCCAATTTTCTATTCTCCTTTTCAAAATTCAAATTAATTTTAGTACCATGTAAATTATAAATTGGAGAATGGATGTAGGAGATTAATTTTTTTAATCAATGAACATAAGTTTCTTAAGACAATAAAAAAATGGGTAAAGTAAGTATTTTCATAAATAGATTAATCTTTCTACCATATAAAAAGAGCCTGTATCAATATTTTAGTAACAAGATGGTCAACTTTATGAAAACATACCTATTTGGTCTCTAAAAAAGATTCGCATATGGTGTTTAATACTACCTTTTCCTTGTCATGGTTTCAAGAAACACCCATGGTTCAAATTTATTTTTCCTTATGAGGCAGAGATATCTCAGGATTTTAGAATGGGATCAACAAACATAAAATCAAAATATCAAAAGATTGATTGGTGTTATATACACCATTATTGTTGGCAAGGATTGTTTGTGACCTAAACTTGGATTTATCTATGAGGAGCTTTAGATATCTTACACTATAATGCAAATGTAATGGGATATGGGTAGCTAAATGAAACAATCGATTGTGAGTAGGTTAAAATCCTAGGTGTTCACCATTCCTAACCTTTTACGGAATACAATGATAATAAAATACTTACCAATTTCTATAATAATGTTATGCAGTTTCATGGGGTTGACATGGAGGTGGTTGTTGACCATATGATCTTTGCATGGAATTCACTATGGTCTAGTTTTTGTCTGAGAGAATGAAAAACAAAACTCGAAAATATTGATTTTAAAACACAAAACTTCTTGGTTCAAAGATTGAAAAATTCTTGGTTGAGAAATTGGGTGAAGAATCTAAACTCTAGATCAAGAAAGTTGTTAGAGAAGATAAAATCTCGGTTGAGAGATGACTTTGATAGGTTTGAAAGTATCAATTTCTAGTCCAAAAACAATATTTTAACTCATAAAATTTTTATAGACCAAAACTATGATCAATAAATTATTAGCTCGAGGCAAACTCAAGAAAACTCTTGGTTGAGATATTTATAAACTCTCGGCCAATAAACCATAAATTCTCATATGATAACTCTTTGTTGATTTTTTTCTCGATTGAAAAAAACCATTTCATATTCCTCCTCCATGCCTAACTCCAAAAAATGTTACCCATCATTGTGTTTTCACTAGTTGTAAGTTGAAACCTGTTAAGGTACGAACCTTTTGAAATCATTGTAGATATTAGGGATAATGAATTCAACTTAAACCTAGATCCATATGTGTTGATGTATAAGGCAATCAATTTCTAGAATTTATGTTGTTCAAGTTATCCTTGGTGGATAGGGAAGAACAACAACAAGTATTCCTTACTATTGAAGATTTTTCATTAAGTGCACTCGAAGAGTAAGAGGAGGGTATAATATTGCATAAGAAGGTTCATGACACTCGTAGAGGACAATGATAATTGTGGTAGATTGGAATGAAAGGATAGACAACGATGAGAGCTAATTGTGGGCCTCATCCCTCTTTATTTTCTTTAAGGGAAAAAAATACTCCAGTAAAGAAGGTATGATTTGAATATGATCCTTTCTGAAAGAAATGAAATGGGTATGTAATGTTGAGTTTGTTCTTAGGAATGTTGTAGAAATTTCTAAAACGCATGATGCTACTTAATCTCTAAAACAAGAGTTGCTACATAAATGTCTAAAATGTAGGAGTGTTGTGGAAAACTCTAACTCGACCCTTAGTTTCTCCTTAAAGTGTCCATGGCTTGGAACAACGGTAGGTTAATGATTCACCACATCACTATAAGGATTTAAGAAAAAATCATGAAGGATGGACTGTTTTTCTTGGTGGAGCTTGAGGTATCAAGAAAACAAGTCACTGATGTGTAGGATTTAAATAAAGGCATGAAATGCTTGACACATCTAGTGGGATTCATTGTTATTCTAGGAAACTTTAACTACCTCTTGGAAACATGCAATTGTAATTATTCATTGGAAGGTCATTTTATGAATATTTGGAGGTAGCATCCACAATAGTTCTTACCATTTTTTGGGGGAGAATCACTCATTGAGAAGTAGACAGATAGGTAAATTATTTCTTGAGTGGAAGGTCATTGAACTTCCAACAACAAGGGGAAGTGAACATGCAGATATGGGTCAAGGAAAGGGTTCAATTTGGAGTTTATTGGGAAGGCATGGTCTTGGTGTTTAGGTATTTGCAAGAGGTGATTTGGAATAGAGGAAAATTTTCATATGGGAGTTGGAATTATTTCCCATTAGGTACATAGAACTTAGACTATAAGAAAAGTATTGTGTAACAAGGAAATATGAGACTTTTATATTATTGCTTGAAATTTCACTAAAAGAAAAGAATCTTATGGAGCCATTATAAGATGAAAATTTCTCGATACTAAATAAAATCCGAGCATAGCCAATTTGTTGTTAGAGTTTTCCCTCAATGGATATTTTTAGAGCACATCTGTGTGTATTATGTTTATGTAATTAATGGTTTTGCATATTATTTCTCTAAATACCTAGAGAAATTAATGAATAACCAATATTCAATTATGTGTCGATTAGATGCATAAGTGGACATTTTAATTTTTAATATAAGGTTTTCATTAGTGGAATATGTCATCCATCGACTATGCAATCATAAATATTTTACCTTCAATAGGATGGTGATGGAAATCTAATGGACATCCTAAATTCACTTTTGGAGAAACATGGATATCTTGTTGAAGACATGATATGAGAAGTAACTAATTTACCATCTTATACATATGGTTTCCTTCTTTCTACTTTTAAGACAACGCTCTTGAAGAAGTCACAGATTACAAGTACCTCAGAATCGACTTCAAGAAAAAAATGAGTTGGGAAAGTTGCAAAAAAAAGAACTCTAGGAGGTTGGAAAGCGTTTTATGCTTCCAAAATAGATGTAGAGAGGTAGAGCTATGGGATTGGAAAACTATGCAAACCCGTTTTGGGATTTTAGTGATACCGGTTGTTATCTATGGTTGTGAAGTATGGGCCAGCAGTACCTCTAACTTACAGTGGAGGCAAATAGAGAAGATTCAAAAACACATGATTACAAGCAAGTTTAAAATTAAAAGTTCAGTGTCATACGAGCTCATGTTGAGTGAAATGGGGGTTGCTTCTAATGAAGAAATTTCTATGGTGTGACTCATAATATATCTAAAAGGATTTGAGCAAATGGAAGAAGGTAGATGGCCTAAGGTCGTCTTCAATGACATATTGTATAAAAGAAAGAAGACTTGGATGCGGAAAAATATTAAATGGCTTAGTAAGTGGGATATGTACTTGAACATGTGCCCCATGAATGGTAAATATATAAAGGATTTTGTTATCAATAAGTTCCAAAAGAGAAATTGGGATAAAGATATAGGGAGAAAGAAAAAGTACTGTATTGAAGAGTTTAATCCTACCTATAGTCAGTATCAAAATACTTATATAGGGGCCAATATACATTGGAAAGCCAAAATGCGTATTACTCAATTAAGAACTACTTACAATCAACTCTGTTGTGAGTTTGGGCACTGGAAAAGGCCAAAAGAAGATTGAGAAGAAAGAGTGTGTATTTTATGTACCTCTGGTAAAGTGGAGACAGAAAAACATTTCATTTTAAAGTGTGAAGCCTTTAAGGACAGTAGGGACATGTATACAAATGTCTGGGCAGATAAATATTTGGATAATTTATTCAACGAAGGGATCACGAAAAAAACTAGGGGCGTTCATCATCAAGTTGAATAGGAAAAGGATTGAATTGCAAAAGATAACATTGGAAGTGGTCTGTCCCATAGGCTAATTTTATCCTCGTGGATGTTAAAAAAAATTCTTCTTCTTCTTAGTGCCTTGGTTCATGGAGGTGAACCCATGTGTATTCCTCTAATTTTGTTGTTTTGGGGTGCATTTCTCTTTTGTCAAGAATTTGAGTTGTAAAATATTTAATCTTGTGTTAATGTGAGGTAATATTTTGAGAAAGCCATGTTAGGGATAATAATTTGAGAATGCCATTTGTAGGTTAAGAGGAGTGTTAAAATATACACTTTATAATTTAGTGATATGTGATCAATATAATATTATATATTAAAGTTAGAGATTGAGTGCTTAAACAATCATAACTTACTTAAAATGCTATATAATAATGTAATGAAGAATGCTACATAATAATGTAATGAAGGATGATTAACTTTTTTTTTTTCAGAAGAAAAACAACTCTTCCTTGATATTCATTAAGAATCAAAGGTAACGTGTACATAAATGTTACATAAATATCATAGAAAAGCTGATAGAGAGAGACACAACCATTTCAAAATGTGAAAACTAAGACATTATTTCAAAGGAGACCCACCAAACATATCCACCGCTAGAACAAAAAGAACCTAGACAACTTATCCAAGGATGGACTAGGGGTGAGTGAGAAAAAAATCCAACCCCAAAGGGAACACAGAATGGGAATACAACCCCACAATGATACTGATAAAAAGAGGCAAAGAGATCCCTACTCAAAAAACAAATATGAGTAGGCCAACTAACACAAGAAAAAAAACTATTAAAATATTTGAATTATGCCTTCCCTAATGATTTCTCCTTCTAAGAGTTCTGAGAAGGAGATAAGGCCAACCCTTATAGAAAGTGCTTCCTTGGATAACCGGTCTACACTCTTATTGTGCTCCTTGTAGATATGTCTGTAGCCAAGGGAAAGAAAAGCAAGTTTAATATCAGTGATTATGTCACACCAATAATCCAAGTTCAGAGCAGATAGAGTTGCCTCATATTTTTCCCAATTAATAACTACCGATGAATCTCCACACACATACAAAGATATAAAAACCATTGTAGTTGTAATGAAAAGTAAATCTCAGAGAGCCAACATCTCGACCCTAGTATTGGTGTTGGGGCTACATCCCATTTTGAAAAGAAAGGAATGAGACTGATTAAGAGCAAGTGAAAAACCGGCTCCACCAATCAAGGAGTCTACTATCCAATCAAAAAAACTAGAAGGATAAAATATGATTGGAGGAGATCCGATAGCCCTAAGATTCCTTTTAGTTCTTGCCACCGTGATAGGACGATAGCTGCTCCATTATTCTGATACAAAAAGAGATAGTATCCAGAATACGATCCTCAAAGATGTATAAGTTGTGACTTATCCAAATGTTCCAGATGTAGAATAAGGGTAAATAGAGATCGTCCCTAGTCTACATGAACCAAAATTGAAGGTCCTCCATAAGAGAAAGATGATACCAAGGGAAAGCCAGATTATAATTCAAAAAAAGATATTCGTGTACTTCCCAAGCAAAGGAACATGATAGAAATAAATGGTTCACATTTTCCTCATCAGACTTGCATAAAAAACACCTGTTAGGACCAGACCATCCCTTTTTTAACAAAATGTCCCAATAAGTAATGTAGTTTTCCAAGCAGATCCACAAAAACACTTGATTTTTATCAAATTTGCTAGGACCAAATATGCGAAAGAAGCTTATCCTGCGATTTTGACAAAAAGGAGGAAACAATAAGATCATAAACAAGACTGGATATAACTTCTCCATTCACCTTATTATGCATCCAAAGTATGGAGTCATGATTATTAATAAGTTTAATCCCCCCCTTGGATAAGCCATTTATAAAAAGGGTCCATTCAGTCCTCCAACTGCCACCAATGTCTAAATCATCCACAATAAACCAATAAGAGTGAGTCGGATCTCCTTCCCCCCTATTGCATGCCTGGTTGAGCATACTGATGTCATAATCCAAGAGATAAAACCACATCTCTTCAGAGAGAATAAAAGTAGAGTTCAAGCCAGAGATAAGATCAATGCCCAATTTTATACTATTCCCATTACCAACTTTCCAACCCAACTTGCAACTTAACCATGAAAAAGATCTGATGAGTCCATTCCAAAAAAGAGAGGATCCATTTACAATGAAATCATTCCTTCTCAACCATCCTTCAATTAACAGGTTCTTGAGGTATTTTTCCCTAATCAATTTATTTCAGAGACTTGAGCCTTTCAAAACCATCCACAGAATCTTGAGTCCGAGCTCCATACCAAACCAATCCAGACTCTTAATGTTCCAGCCATCATAATCATAAGGCCTTGAAAGAGTCTTCCAGTCAACCAAGTGCATTCTACGCTTATGAGTTGTACTACCCCAAATAAAAGAGAACATGCTTTGACGAAGACTGTTCAAAATAGATTTGGGAATTTTGGCCAAAGTAAATGAATAGACAGAGATACTGGACATCACAAATTGAATAAGGACCAGTATACCCCCTATAGGTAAAAAGAGAAGGGACCAATGACTGATCCTCTTTTAAAAACTTTTAAGTATCCATATCCAATTGTTGACACCATAACCCAATGGCTTAAGACGATACCCAAGATGATACCCAAAAGAAGATTGAGAAGAAAGAGTGTGTATTTTAGGCATAGTTCTGAACCTTTGCAGATGAACCCTTTAGCTTTAGCATCTTGCCATCTTCGTATCCAGTCATGATGACTTGGTTGTCAGAGGAATTTCTTATTTCTACGATTCCATCAAACATGTGGATGGAATCTCCTTGCTGTCGAATCTGCACCAAGGACAGCAGGCTTCTCTGCAACTCTGGAAGATAAAGAACATTCTTCAACAAGAAATCAAGGAATCCAGGAATCTTCAGCCGAATGGTGCCCATTCCCTTTGGTTTAAGACTTGACTTATCTGCAAAGTAAACTATGCCATTTATTGTTTCATTACGTTCTTCAAAACAGTCTTTTCTAAAAGTCATGTGTGATGTTGCACCAGTATCAAGTAGCCAACAATCTGTGTAAGATGAAAGTGAAGTCATGTCATTAATACCAAGATTACAATGTGCAACAATACAATGAGCAGACTCTGAATATTTACTAGCATATTGGTTCTTATTTTCATCTTTCTTCTGGTTATGTCTGTCTTTGATGGAGTCCCACGAAGCCCAACACTGATCTGCTGTGTGTCCAATCTTTCCACAATGCTTGCACTGCAAATATGATCTTTTGCTGGAGTTGTTTCTGCCTCCTCTACCTCTGAAGTTTCTTCTTCCTTTGCCTCTCTTGCTGCTTTCTCCTTTGGGATGATCTTTGGATTGGTATTTGGTGTGGTTCTTTGATTTTTGAGCAAAGTAAAGTGATTCTCCAGATTGCATCTTCTGTGATTGAATCTTGCAACTAAAACAATAGGAGAAAAAGAAGAAAGAGTAAAGGTGCAAGTCTAAGTCTCTGCCACCTTCCTCAAGCTTTACAATAATGTCAATGTCTACAGAAATACACTTCAACGTAGTCTGTAGACGCTCTTTCACACAGCAGCATATATCATTCAATGGAGTCTCCAATATATCATATACACCAGCAACATGAATGAAAATGTTTACAGACTTCTCAAATTAAACTCCACACGTAAAGACTTATATTCTTCAATACATATGTCAATGATTCACTTGCTTTGACGCAGTGATCCAGTCAAGAGGAAGAAAACACAGCAGTTCACTTGGACACGCTTCAGGAAGAGAAAGCTCTTTATTTAACACTTCATGCAGCAATTTGAGACTTGTTATTCCGAAAGCATATACTATTCACCAAAGTTTACATGTTCTTCAGGTTCATGGCTCGAATAAAACAATCACATCATATACAACAGTCACAAGGCTCTCTCACCCAACGCAAATGAAGATATGTGCAGCATTTACCAATTAAACTTCACGCATAGTTCTAGGGTAGAAATTAGGGTTTCTGTAGTTCCCAACAGTCACAAACAATTGCAACAAAAATTGTAAAAGGGTTTTACCTCCACTAGCGTGATTCTTTCAACAAGCTCTCTCAGCCTTTTGTAAATCGCTCAGGTCCAAATTCAGTTGGTACACAGGCTCAAGCATAGTCTTCCACGAGTTCACAACTCTCAGCAATTTTCTTGGTAGGTCGCAGCAACTTCACAATCAATTGTAGATCGTTGTCTCCAGATTTGGTAGTCACAGCTCCAAGAAAGAGGATAAAACGCACAGTTCTGATAGCTTCAAATGGTGGTCGCAGATTGCACAACCCTCTCCAGGCAGAAACAACACAAATTCAATCTCTAGCGAATTATCAGTTGTGAATACCGAGTTTGCAAGTCGCAACTCTAAGCTTCAACACTTCAGTCCTCAACGCAGACAATGTCAATGTTGCAACAATATATCATGCTCTTAGAGAGAGCTCTACACTTCTGGATAGACAGCCGCATAGCAGTCAATAGTGGTCTCTACGCACAATTCACAACAGTCGTGAAGGAGTCCAAGAGAGCTCCAACTTTGTATAAGAAAATGGGGAGTTTTCTCCTCATTCAAAACTGTTGATATCCATGCCCACAGTATTCACGAACGCAACAATGGAGGAGACCACTAGAATGATGCAATACACCTTCAGTACGATAGTCTGGTATTGGACATCGATAGCACAAGTATGAATAACAAAGGATGTCTCCATCGTTCTTATGCGTAGCGGTGCTACTGGTAAGAAGAGAAAGTATGTAGGTCGCTTCAGGTCACAGGAGGAGAACGCACACGTAGAGAGAAAATAGACTCACACAGAAAGTCAGTAACATAAGATAATAAAGTGATTGCATCACTCATGAACGTTAGGATAGCCAGCACATGCACCAATGCATGCAATCTGCAGACTGAGGAAAGCCCTGGGTGCAAATAGCAGCAGAATGCAGACTGTACATGCAGGAGTTATGAATCGCTCTGATACCACTGTTAGGTGAAATAAATCCCGAATTCATCTTATTCCTTGGGAAATGCCTTTATTTATACAATTCATATGTCGGTTGTGATTCAAATTCCAACCAACCTATTCATATTCCTACATGACTATTCACATTCAGAATATATTTAAAATATTTACATATTGTATAATCCCGACGGATTATATTCCAACAATTTTGTATGGAAGAAGCTTAGAGATTCCCATACAGACTTCCTCGCCAACATCATTAAAAAGAAAGGAATTTTTTTCTACAATGATGCTCATACCTAATGCAGAGAAGAAGAGATCCAATTTTTCCTTATATTCATCCCATTCTTCCAATGATCCCAATCCGATACACAATCTGGGATTCTTAGCCAGCTTGATTGCAGAAGTATTGTCGATCAATAATGGAGTGGAGTTCTCTTGTTTTTCTTGCAAATCTTCAAGTATCTTCCTGAGCCATACTATTTCTTTCATTTCTTCAGCTACAGCCACATATTCTGCTTCTGTTGTTGAATCTTCCAGAATTGACTATTTGCGTGATCTCCATGAGACAGCTGCTGATCCAAGACTCATAGTGTATCCAGAAGTTGATACTCCTGTCTCCTTATCGCCATCAAAATCTGAGTCTGAGTACCCAATAAGTTTGAAGTCATCCACCTTAGAGTACTTGAGTCCAACGTCTTGAGTCCCCTTCAAGTATCTTAGAACTCTTTTTGCAGCTGACCAGTGTCCTTCACAAGGTTTATGCATGAACCTTGAAATTATGCCAAAAACATAAGAAATATCTGGTCTAGTTGTTGTAAGGTAGATAAGTCTTCCTACATGTTGTCGATACTTGGTCGCATCCTCAAATTCTTTTCCTTCGCTTGATGTGAGCTTCATTTTCTGTTCCATTGGAGTAGAGATAGGGTTGCATTCTGTCATGCAAAATTTGTCTAGTAGTTCTCCAACATATTTTTTCTGAGATAGGAATATGTACTTAGGATGTTGAGTGACTTCAATTACTAAGTAATAGTGGAGATGTCCCATATCTATCATTTCAAAGATCTTTTTCAAATCTTTCTTTATGGATGCTATAGAGCTCTCATTGTTCCCTGTCATAAAAAGATCATCTACATACACCACAAGATACACAAAAGATCTTCCAACTTTCTTTATAAACAGTGTTGCATCATCAAGATCAAAATGTTCGAAATTTAACTTCAAAAGATGCTCGGTTAATTTTTCATACCATGCGCGAGGTGCTTGTTTTAGGCCATACAAGGATTTGACAAGCTTGCATACCTTTTGTTCTTTTCCTTTCACAACAAATCCTTCTGGCTGAGACATGAAGACATTCTCTTTCAAGTCTCCATTCAAGAAAGCAGTCTTCACATCCATCTGATGAACTTTCCACCCATTCTGAGCAGCTAAAGAGAGTAAGGTACGGATGGTAGCCCATTTTGCTGTAGGAGAAAAAGTTTCTTCATAGTCAATTCCTTCCTTTTGTGCATAGCCTTTTGCTACAAGCCTCGCTTTGTGCTTGTCAAGTCAGCCATCTGATCTGTATTTGTTCTTGTACACCCACTTGCAGCCAATTGGTTTGGTTCCAACTGGAGGGTCAACCAGCTTCCAAGTTCCATTATTCATGAGTGCATCATACTCATTCTGCATAGCTTCTTTCCACTCAACTCGAGTAGAAGCTTCTTGAAAGGAAGTTAGTTCAAAGTTAGTAGATAAATTAAATTCACAATCAAATGATACATCCATGTCATCACCTGAATTATCTGCTTCTCCTCCATCTTCATGTCTTTTTGAACTTCTCGTTCCCGTCTTTCCAACTTCATCCAGATGGACACTTTCAAGTGTCTTTGTGGCCCATTTAGGAATCTTTCATGATGGTCTTGGTTGATCAGCTGGTGGTGCTTCATTTCCTTCAAGGTTGAGTCTACCAAGTCTCTCAATCACATCATCCAGTTGAATCTCTTGTTTAGGTGAAGTAGCAGGAACTTCTTCATGCGGGGAAGTTGGTGCTTCATATGGAAATTCTAAAGGTTGATCCAGAATAGGAATCCCCCCTTCAAGGTTTGGAATTTCATATTCATTTTTAGAATATTTCTTTGGATGAGGATATTTTTCCAAATGATCAAGCTGTCTCTCAATGGACTGATCATTTTTATTAGTCTCAAGAAAAATGACATCTCTGGAAATAACAAACTTCTTGTTTACCTCATCATATAGACGGTATGCCTTGGAGTTTTCTTCGTCCCCCAGGAAAATGCATTTTCTGCTTCAAGCACCAAGCTTGTTTCTTTGCTCCTTTGGAATCAAGGCATAACAGGTGGAACCAAAAACTCTGAGATGCCTAACTGAAGGGAGATGGCCAAACCACATTTCATGTGGAGTCTTGTTATCAAGAGCATTTGAGGGACTTCTGTTTCTCAAATAGGCTGCACATTTCACTGCATCACCCCAAAACATTAGTTTTACATTCTTAAAAAACATCATTGAGCGTACCATATTCATTATGGTTCTGTTCATTCTTTCTGCTACCCCGTTTTGTTGAGGATTGTAGGGAATTGTAGTCTGATGTGCAATTCCATGTTGGTGAAGATAATCTTCAAAAGCATTTGAAGTGTATTCTTTCCCATTGTCAGTACAAAGTGTACCAATTTTAGATTGTGCTTGTTTTTCTATCAATGCATGAAAGTCCTTAAATGTTTGAAATGCTTCTGATTTTGTCTTTAATGAGTAAATCCAGCACATTCTTGAGTACTCATCAACAAAGGTCATAAAATACTTATTCCCATTGGCAAAAGGAGTTGGCATTGGGCCACATAAATCAGAATGCACTAATTCTAATTTCCTACTTGCTCTAAAATTAGATTCATGGAATGGCAGCTTACTATGTTTCCCTAATATACATGCATCACATTTTCTCTTCTCTTTGGGAATGGTGGGCAAACCAAATACACCATTCTTTCTCAACAAACGAAGACTGTTATAATTCAAATGACCAAATCTTGCATGCCACAATAAACTTGATGACAAATTACCTTCTCCATGCTGAGAGAGGTAGGCATAGTTCTGAACCTTTGCAGATGAACCCTTTAGCTTCAGCATCTTCCCATCTTCATATCCATTCATGATGACTTGGTTGTCATAGGACTTTATTATTTCTACGATTCCATCAAACATGTGGATGGAATGTCCTTGCTGTCGAATCTGCACCAAGGACAGCAGGCTTCTCTGCAACTCTGGAAGATAAAGAACATTCTTCAACGAGAAATCAGGGAATCCAGGCATCTTCAGCCGAATGGTGCCCATTCCCTTTGGTTTAAGACTTGACTTATGTGCAAAGTAAACTATGCCATTTATTGTTTCATTAAGTTATTCAAAACAGTATTTTCTAAAAGTCATGTGTGATGTTGCACCAATATCAAGTAGCCAACAATCTGTGTAAGATGAAAGTGAAGTCATGTCATTAATAACAAGATTACAATGTGCAACAATACAATGAGCAGACTATGAAGATTTACTAGCAGCTTGGTTCTTATTGTCATCTTTCTTCTGGTTATGTCTGTCTTTGATGGAGTCCCATGAAGCCCAACACTGATCTGCTGTGTGTCCAATCTTTCCACAATGCTTGCACTGCAAATCTGATCTTTTGCTGGAGTTGTTTCTGCCTCCTCTACCTCTAAAATTTCTTCTTCCTCTGCCTCTCTTGCTGCTTTCTCCTTTGGGATGATCTTTGGATTGGTATTTGGTGTGGTTCTTTGCTTTTTGAGCAAAGCAAAGTGATTCTCCAGATTGCATCTTCTGTGATTGAATCTTGCAACTAAAACAATAGGAGAAAAATAAGAAACAGTAAAGGTGCAGGTCTAAGTCTCTGCCACCTTCCTCAAGCTTTACAATAATGTCAATGTCTACAGAAATACACTTCAATGTAGTCTGTAGACGCTCTTTCACACAACAACATATATCATTCAATGGAGTCTCCAATATATCATATACACCAGCAACATGAATGAAAATGTTTACAGACTTCTCAAATTAAACTCCACACGTAAAGACTTATATTCTTCAATACATATGTCAATGATTCACTTGCTTTGATGCAGTGATCCAGTCAAGAGGAAGACAACACAATAGTTCACTTGGACACGCTTCAGGAAGAGAAAGCTCTTTATTTAACACTTCATGCAGCAGTTTGAGACTTGTTATTCCGAAAGCATATACTATTCACCAGAGTTTACATGTTCTTCAGGTTCACGGATCAAATAAAACAATCACATCATATACAACAGTCACAAGGATCTCTCACCCAACGCAAATGAAGATATGTGCAGCATTTATCAATTAAACTCCACGCATAGTTCTAGGGTAGAAATTAGGGTTTCTGTAGTTCCCAACAGTCACAAACAATTGAAACAAAAATTGTAAAAGGGTTTTACCTCCACTAGCGTGATTCTTTCAACAAGCTCTCTCAGCCTTTTGTAAATCGCTCACATCCAAATTCAGTTGGTACACAGGCTCAAGCATAGTCTTCCACGAGTTCGCAACTCTCAGCAATTTTCTTGGCAGGTCGCAGCAACTTCACAATCAATTGTAGATCGTTGTCTCCAGATTTGGTAGTCACAGCTCCAAGAAAGAGGATAAAACACACAGTTCTAATAGCTTCAAATGGTGGTTGCAGATGCGAGGAGGGAGTGGCAGATTGCACAACCCTCTCCAGGCAGAAACAACACAAATTCAATCTCCAGTGAATTATCAGTTGTGAATACCGAGTTTGCAAGTCGTAACTCTAAGCTTCAACACTTCAGTCCTCAACGCAGATAATGTCAACGCTGCAACAATATATCATGCTCTTCGAGAGAGATCTACACTTTTGGATAGACAGCCGCATAGCAGTCAATAATGGTCTCTACACACAATTCGCAACAGTCGTGAAGGAGTCCAAGAGAGCTCCAACTTTGTATAAGAAAATGGGGAGTTTTCTCCTCATTCAAAACTGTTGATATCCATGCCCACAGTATTCACGAACACAGCAATGGAGGAGACCACTAGAATGCTGCAATACGCCTTCAGTACGATAGTATGGTATTGGACATCGATAGCACAAGTATGAATAACAAAGGATGTCTCTAGCGTTCTTACGCGTAGCGGTGCTGCTGGTAAGAAGAGAAAGTATGTAGGTCGCTTCAGGTCACATGAGGAGAACGCACACGCAGAGAGAAAATAGACTCACACATAAAGTCCGTAACATAAGCTAATAAAGTGATCGCATCACTCATGAACGTTAGAGCAGCCAGCGCATGCACCAATGGATGCAATCTGCAGACTGAGGAAAGCCCAGGGTGCAGATAGCAGCAGAATGCAGACTGTACATACAGGAGTTATGAATCGCTCTGATACCACTGTTAGGTGAAATAACTCCCGAATTCATCTTATTCCTTGGGAAATGCCTTTATTTATACAATTCATATGTCGGTTGTGATTCAACTTCCAACCAACCTATTCATATTCCTACATGACTATTCACATTCAGAATATATTTAAAATATTTACATATTGTATAATCCCGACGGATTATATTCCAACAATTTTGTATGGAAGAAGCTTAGAGATTCCCATACAGACTTCCTCGCCAACATCATTAAAAAGAAAGGAAGTTTTTTCTACAATGATGCTCATACCTAATGCAGAGAAGAAGAGATCCAATTTTTCCTTATATTCATCCCATTCTTCCAATGATCCCAATCCGAACAACACCACATCATCCATGAAGAGAAGATGAGTTATAGCCAGAGATATGGATAGTTTAACCCCTTAATACATCCGTTACTTTTAGAATTAGTAATGAGTAAGCCGAGACCCTCAATAACTAAAATAAAGAGAAGGGGGGATAGAGGGAATCCTTGTCATATGCCCCTAGAAGCATTAAAGAAACCCTAAGGAGAATCATTCACCATAACCAATAATTTTGAAGAAACAACACAACCAATGATCTAATTTACCCCCTCCTGTGGAATACCAATTTGCAACAATATAGGCCTCAAGAAAGTCCAATTCACCCTATCTAAATCTTTGATAAGATCCAATTTTAGAGCTAAAGCCCTCATCCTTTTAGCTTTGATGGTGTGCAATATTTCTTGGGTTATACCCACCGGTTCAAGGATTTGTCTATTCTTCAGGAAGCCATACTGCTCAGCCGAGATAGCCTTATCCAAAAAAGGTTTGAGACGGTTAGATATGATTTTAGAAATAAGCTTATAAGTCTTTTTGCACAATGAGATAGGACGGAAGTCAGCAAATGTTTGAGGCATTTCACACTTCGGGATAAGGGTTAAAAAGGTATAATTGAGAGAAAAAATAACCCTCCCTTCTTTCCTATATTGTGCAACATCCCTCAATAATTATTATCCCACCAGATCGAAGAACTAAAGGAATAATTCTTCAGGCCACCCATCAGGACCGAGGATTTTATCATTTTTAAAACTTTTTAGTGCCTCCTGCACCTCAGATAAGGAAACTTTAGAACAGAAAAAAAAAAAGAATCCTCAGTTTTTAAAAAAGAAGGATACAGCTTCATCACCTTTAGTTGATATGAGCTGAGAGTATTACCCTCATCCTTTAAAATAGGAGAAAAGTATACTTCCCCCATAGTTTTAAGATGAGCACCATCATTTACCATCTCACCCACATCATTCTTCAAATCCCATATGGCATTGAAGTACCTTCTAGCTGATGCAACACTGTGAAAACATTTAGTATTAGCATCCCCATGATTAATCCAATTGATGCTACTTTTCAATTTCCAAGAGAGGACTTCATGAGCTAGAAACTTTTCTTTTCGACTCCTCAAAGAGGATAAAAGAAGGGCACAAACATCTGAAGGAATTCCTGAGGGTCATGACTCGAAAAGAGCCTTAATCTCCACCTCAATATCAACAAGGTCCTTTCCCCTCTTCCGAAGTTGCTCCTTTTACCACTCTTTTAAGTATTTTAAGCTTGAATACCAAGCGAGACATATCATCCTCAATAGATAAAGGTGCACCAGAAAGCCAAGAATTTCCCACAATATGTGGAAAGTCTTGATCCAGTAACCATGCACGATTGAATTTAAAAGGATACGAGTGCTTGAAAATAAAATCATCCCATTCCATGCAAATTGGGAAGTGGTCTAATATTTCAGAGGGCTGGGACCAAGTTCTATATTTGAGTAAAAGAGGTAGCATAAGGTCAGAAGCCAAAAACCGATCTAGTCTTTTGTTGATTCCCTCCACCCCAACACGACCATTGCTCCAGGTTGGCCCGACACAAGGAGGGGCAAGATCAACTAGATTGGTGATGACCAGAGGTTGAGAAAATAAGGAATCCAAAGGATCGATGTGAGCCTTGATTCCCCATATATCAACATCAGAAAGAGTGAAATTAACCCCCCTGCGATAAGCAGATTGGGAAGATCAAAGATACCCCCTGCCACAACATTATTCTAGAAAAAATCCGTATTAAGATACAAACTGTAATAGTTGAGCACAAAAAGTTCAGAATTAAGACCCCTAAATATATCTTTAACAATAATTGATGCGCAAGAAGTATAGGCTTTGCAGCGAGCAGCCAGGGGGTTCCAACATGTTAATAAACCCCCCCAAGATACCAATGGATCCAATAGCACAAAAATCTTATCCAGGCATAATATTAACAAAAGAAAGGAGGGCTTGATAGTGATCACACATTGTTTCTTAAAAGAAAACCATATCCGTATTAAGGTCCAAAAGCAGTAACCACAGGTATTCTTGTTTGGTAATCCGTCCAAACCCATAGATTTTTAAGGAGAGGAGCTTCATGAGGAACCCGACATAGTGGGAAACACTGCTCTAAGCACCTGACAAGAAGACATACTGAGTGAAGGAGAATATTCCCTAGTCACATTCTTGATTCACACGGACATAGGAGTATAAATATTCGAACTTCCCAAAATCCCAGCTATCACGAAAGATTTAGGTTTTCTATCCCGATGGATAGTGACATTTTCAAATCTAATGGAATCAAGGGGGAGGGTAGAAGGAGAGAGGGGATTTTTATCAGTGAAAATGGAAAACAAACTCAAAAGGGTCGGGTCTAAAAAGGAAGGAAACTCCTGGGGGCTTTTTGTCCTGGAGATAGGAATGGAGGAAACACACGGAAGAGGAGGAAAGTCATATATGGTAAACAAGAGGGTTTCCATCTGATCCGAAAGAGAAGCAAGGACCACAAGATTCAATATGGGAAGAGACCCATCGTTAGTAGAGAAAGCAAGGGCATTACTAACAAGGTCCACTTCGGGCAGGAAAGAAGCATTATCAGAGGTCAAGAGATCTGATTCGACAAGGTCAAGTGAATGATCGACCAGAAGAGGCACACTAGTATCACACTCAGAGGCAGGCCCACCCATATCCGACTGAAGACCAAGATCCAACAAAGGCTGAGCAACATTAACTTTACTGAATCTTGCTAAATTATCCACATCTTCAATAGAAAGGAGTTCACCTTTCATTAAATCTTCATAATTTGTGGGTGAGACAGAAACATACATACCTTCAGGAGTCACAGAAGTAGGGTCCTCAAGGGACGTTACTGAAACAGGAGGCCTTCGATGCTTAACTTAAAAGAGTGATATATATATGTTGAATATCATATCTTAAGTTCCTCTAGATGTATTTGTTACAACATTGATAACTGTTATAATGACATTTATCATTCTTTTCAAAATATGTTTGTATAAAGTATATTATACATGCACCATTATAAAATTAAGTAAATTAATAATCTTATTTAATAATTACAACAAAGATCTATAGCTAATTAATTATCTATTTTAATTCTTAAAAGTTACCATACAAAATTTATTTTAAAAACTACACTACTTATATGGCTGAAAAGTTTATTATAACTCTCAATGTCACCATTAACAAAGTAATGTTGGTTTTGACTCTTAATTGTTGAAATATTGTAGCTTCGAAGAATATTGTAGATGTCTTTTGCTGATGTAACCCAAGGGAGATGTCTTATTCCTCTGTCGCGATGTTACTATTGTATTTGGACATCATAGAGTCATGAGGTATAACCTCCATTGTAAGTAGGTTCAATAGTACCCTCTTGAATATAATATAATATTGTTTTGTGTCTTCCTAATTGAAGTCATCCCATTAAGTTTGTTGGGGCCGACTTGTTAGGGTAAAAGTCAAGTGACAGAAAAAGTATAAATAAAGGAGTTGTGTTCATCATTAGAACACACACTCACTGAGTGTATAGCGCATAGGAGAGAGAGAGAGAGAGAGAGAGAGAGAGAGAGAGAGAGAGAGAGAGAGAGAGAGAGAGAGAGAGAGATGCTGGGAGAAGGAGCACCGTATTGGGGTCTTGTCTTTGTACTTTTGATACATCTATATAGGGGAAGTTTTGCTGGGTTTTCTTCCCCATGAGGGTTTCCCAGGATAAATATATGTGTTCTTTTGTGTGGTTGTGCTTGTCTATCTTTCAGTGATCCTTTTGCATATGGTTATGATAATATGATGCTAAATGTTATTAGATCTTGTATAACCATTACAAATTAACATTAATATTAATATCACTAAGCTAATTGGTATAAACCTTTTACATGTGAATAAACTTGTTTAATGATATTATTACATTCATAACACCCTATTGTTCATAATAACAAAGCATGGAATTTGTAAGTGGCTTGTTTATGACATTGTTTGGTTAAAGTGTGTTATTTTTCATATTTAAATTAAATTTAAAATTAAGATTGTAAAATTTATAAACTAATATTTTATGTTGTTGGTCACAATGACTTTAGTGGAGTTTCTACATTCACGTGAATAAATCACAGGGGGGGCTACCCTAAGGGGCGACACCCGGTTCACTTTGATTCCATAGTTAACTTGATGGGGACATAAAGTGAGGTCATTATATAGCAATGTATAAACACCCAAGGATTTGACCCTGAGACCTTGTGCTCACAACTTACAATACTCAACCACTTGAACTAGCCTACTGAGCTATCTATAAAGTAATTATATTATATATATATATATATATATATATATATATATATATATATGAATGTTTATCTAAATATATTATAAAGATAAGTTGTGTTGTATCTGAAATGGATTATTTTACTTTTGAGGATGTAGGTATGTGAAGTTAATTGTTCTTCAAGACATAGACATTTAAAACATAGATTTTTTTTTCAAGAAGAAAAAGTGCAGTTCCTTGATATTCAATGAATCAAATGTAACGATAGACATATCAAAGATACAAAGTATCATAACCTGCCAATATCCACACAAAAAAGTTCTTCAAAAACAATAGAAACAAAGAGCAAAATCTCTGCCAATGTAGATACAACCATCTATCGTCACAAAAGTGGACTGCTGCACATCCAATAAGGATTTTCCAACTCATACATAATCCTGGAAAATAGGAGCCAACTCCAATCTCTATCATTCCCAACAGAGGAAAATAATATCAGGTCACAAGAGAAAACATGATGAATGCTAAAATATTATCAAAGGAAGCACTTGGGGTAGAAACAATGACCCTAAAAAATATGAGTCTAACAATCACACTATGAACCAATCACAAAGGAATCAAGAAAAAAAACCTTAGCAAAAAACAACTCATGAATTTTCCATGTTCAGAAAAGATGGAAAATAAAAAGAAACTATAAAGGTCTCTTCAAAAGAGCTGAAGAGAGCCACCCCCAATTACTTCTCCTTCCAAAAATTATGATAAGGAGCATAGACCCGAATCTAGAGAAAGTGCTTCTTTAGATAAGACATCAACACTCATATTTTTATCCCTATAGACATGCATGGAATTTATAGAGAGAAATGAATATTTGATATCAGTAATGTGAGCACGCCAATGCTCCATATCTAGAACCGAAATTCCAGAGATAGAGTTTGCCCAACTTATGATGACATTGGAGTCCACATAGACATGTAACTCAAGAAGACCAATTGAAACAACAAATATCGTTAGAGTCCAGAGTGCTAGAAGTTCTGCTCTCGTATTAGTGTTGGTTCCACAACCCATTTTTAAATGAAAGAAATGTGAATGACTGATATAGAGAATGATACCTGCACCTCCCTTACCAGTTGTAGCAGCACTGTCAAAGAACCCAGTTGGGTAAATAATTTTTGGATCTAGTCCGATGGCTTGTGATGATTTTTCTGTGCAAGCTACAGGATAGGAATTAAAAATATCAAGAGTGTTGAAGCCCCATACATACATGCCGATGTATCATGAATTCGACCCAGTAAGTTTGTTGGGGCTGACTTATTAGGGTAAAATTCAAGTGACAGAAAGAGTATAAATAGAGGATCTGTGTTCCTCATTAGAAGAAACACTCACTTGTGTATAACACATATGTGTGTGTGTGTGTGTGTGTGTGTGTGTGAGAGAGAGAGAGAGAGAGAGAGAGAGAGAGAGAGAGAGAGAGAGATTTTCTGGGAAAAGGAGAAACTATTTGGGGTCTTGTATTTGTACTTTTGATACATCTATATAGAGGAAGTTTTGTTGGGTTTTCTTCCCCATGAGGGTTTCCTAGGATAAATCTTTGTGTTCTTTTGTGTGGTTGTGCTTATCTATCTTTCAGTGATCCTTTTGCATATGGTTATGATATTATGTTTCTAAATGTTATTATATATTGTATAACCATTAAAACTTAACATGGTATCAGAGCTACCCTGAAAGAAGTCTTCGTGCAACTGAAACACTATTACAACTAAAAATACTAAATATTAGGGTTTCATGCTTGAAAACCCTAGGAGACAAAAACTAGTCATGTTGGAACTTTCGCTATAACTTGATATTGGAGAAGGATCAAGAGATAAAACTTTGATAGGAGGAATATGGATTATTTTTGTACCCTATGTAAAGGTTTCAACCTCATATTCTCTATAACCTAGGAGATATGATTCCTCAAACTTAGGGTTCCGGCCTCTCTCAGAATTCAGCCTTAAACATGTGACCTATGGAGAATCACTATATATCGGAATAGGAAGGTCCAAATTAAATTTAGAAAGATGTTTCAGATAAGGAACATACTGTAGTTTTTTAGGTAAAGTTTTCATACCCCGAAGGTGAAACAGGGACATATGGCAGTCCGTACAAGTTTGTTATTCTGAACAGTCCTAAAATAAATCACCTTGGGAAACTTCACATAATCCCCACTTGGTGAAACCAATTATTCTATAGAATGTGGGGTTGGAAATCATATGGACGAGGATACCTTAGTACAAAGTTTCAAACCCATAAGAGCATGAATTTCAGAGATACAACATAAACAAGATTAGGAAATTCTACATAAGAAATTGAAGAAAACTAGGGCTTCCTATTCTGGGCACTTCCCTCCATTGATCAGTTGTAAAAGGATGACTACAAAAATCTCCCTAGGAGGAAGCATATTTCGATGGAAGCAGTGCCTCATTCTGTGGATTTTGAATTTTTGACCTAACATTGCTGCCAGGGGGAAACTAGGGCATCATATATTTTGCAGTTTTGTTCATAGATTTGGAAAAATGAGTATGTTTCTTAGCTTGCCTTGAGGAGGCACATATTTCTATCCAATAATATATGAAATATAACTAAGTTGAAAATTTAGGTTTTCTCTGTCAAACCCTATGTCCACTAGAAGAAATCTTCTAGAAAATCTTTCAAGATAGCATCAAGTTGAAACAATCTCATTGGTAAGTTATATCCTCTCTATTTCCATTTAAGGTTCTCAATTTTATCATTTATGCCAAACAATACCGAGCTTGAGAACAAACTTTAAGAAGCTAATAAACTTTGAGCATGGAAGTATATATGCTTCTCATACTTGAATAAGCATGACCTGGAGAACTATGTCAAAGAAGAAGTTATAGATCCAGAGGGAGATGAAGAGAAAGCACAAGAAGGATTTAGTCAAATCCAAGAGGACTATTTCCGCCTCCATTGGATATCACATGTATCATCCTTGTAGAATTCCAAGGATATGTTACGTACAATGAACCGCCTGTACGAAGAAAATAATATCAATAGAAATATGACATTGATGAACCAAATAAAGAATGTGAAGATACATAACTCAGAGACCATGCAGTTCCACTTCACAAGGGTTTCTCAAATCAAATAACAACTTGAACAATCCAAATAAATACATGATTCTCACACTGTTGAAGATTCCTCAAGTGACGAGGAATGTGAATTATACTAGTGAAGACAAATATCATATTCTTATCCATTTCAGTATTTGGATAAGAAAGAATGAAATTAGTGACACTCAGAACTAGTACACAAGCTCCCAAAATCAGTTGAAGGATATAGGACATAAGGATCAAGGATGAGTCTACCAAACAAACAAAAGATAAGTATTTGAATTGTCATTATTTAGTTGTGTTCAAGGAAATGTATTATGTATGATAGAATGGTTGCATTAATGACAATATACTACTAATATGCATGTTATGGGTAAGTATTCCATGGTTTTATATAACACTCCATTTCTACTTATCTAGAATGAAACCTCTTTGCTGACATATTGGGATTAGTGCACAATCTCAATAATTTTATGGTAGAGATGGAAGGAATCTCTAAAGTTTCTGTGTGTATATGAGATATGGATGAATATTGTATTGACTAATATTGTTGCATGATTGTATCTTTATGCATAATAATTTGTCATTATGAATACATATTTTGAAATGATGCAACTGATGCATTTGACTTGTAGGAAAGATCACATACAGTTGCCTACAAGAAAAGAAGGATGAGACTTGTTTCGAAGAAAAAGTGATGAGAGTTCAAGATTCACTCCAATAAACATACACAAAGATGAACCTGAAGCTCCCAGGGTTATAGACACTGTGACGGAAGAAAGAGCTCCAGAAGAATAAAAGAGAGTGGTAGATCCACCTCGAGAGATGAAGACCACCTTGGGCATAAGAGATAATTCAAGATGAAGAAAAGTATGAAGATACTCCCAAATAAAGTAAGATGCCTTGGATACACTCTATTTATGTGGCACAATTGAGCGACATCATTGATGCAGACCCTTCTAGCTATGGAAGAAACTATGATTAAAGAGTACCAGTTGATCATGGGGAATGATGTCTAGGATATGGTTCCTAGACCTAAAGGGAAGTCCATAGTGTCTTCCATGTGGATCTACAAGATCAAGTATACAAAGCAAGGTTCATGATTTGTCTCAGAAAGAGGGAGTATATTATGGCACGGCATACTCCATTGACCAGACACACTTCTCCAATGAATCAGAAGTATATATCGAGAAAAGAACCACATGTGCAGAAAATAATTTGTACAAGCTCAGAAGGAACCCATAGATAAGCACATCTAGTTACATAAGGAGCTTGAAGATCACCTAGAGTTATGAATATTTTAACCTTTGCTACAAGGTTGAAGATGGAAACCTAAAGAAGACAACAAGCCCACACATAAGTGCATGAGGAACTTTTCAACAAATATCAAATTACAGGATCTTGGTATCTAGTAACCTGAGATGGATATGTAGAAGATTAGTAGCAGAGGATGCTACCTATCACTCCGGTACAGAATGTTTCGATACATAGAGTACAAAATGCAGAGGGAGGATGATGCTTCGCTTTAGGGAGAGTGATTGCAGAACATCTTCAAGTTCGACATGGTATGACACGATGGACAACTTCCTAATGGACTAAGGATTTACCAAGATTAAAGTGGGTTCCAACCTTCAAGGTTGAATCCGGAAGACTGGGATATGTCAATGACCTGACAGGATGAAATAATTGTATATGCAAAGAGGAAGTGAAGAGGAAAGAAAGAGCACCTCAGGATGTTTGGGATCAGGTATGATCTCATGAAGAGCCCGAGTACATTGCAGCATGTTCAACCTATAGTGAAGCAATGCAGCTTCGCAAAGTATGCTATGGAAATATTAAGAATATTTGATATGTTTGATTGTAATGCCATGGCCACACCCATGGATACCAAACTGAATTTTTTATCTGATGAATCATTAGAGTTAGTGGATGAGACTCGGTACATACATACTAGTGGGTCAATTATGTATTTGACGAATACCGAGCTGAATATATGCTTTGATGTGAACACCCTAAGTCAGTATCTAGTTAATCCTAGATGTGTTCACCTGATAGATGCAAATCATGTGATGAGGTACGTGAAAGGTGCAATAGAATTTGGACTATACTATGATAGAGATCATGACTACCGATTGTATGGATATACAGATTCAAATTGGGTGGGAAGTGTCACAAATAGAAAGAGCACCTCAGGTGGATATTATTTTTTGGGATCCATCATGATCTCATGGTTTAGCAAGAAATAGTCCAATATTTCTCTCAACATGACTGAAGCAGAGTATATAGAAGCTTGTTTCGCTAGTTGTGAAGCCACATGGATTCAGAAGTTGATGTCAGGTCTATAGGACCTGGAGTTGGGAACCACAATGATTCTATGTGACAACCGGAGTTGTATAAAGATGACAGAGAATCATGTGTTCCATGATAAATCAAAGCACATAGAAATCTGATATTTTTACATAAGGGATATGGTACATAAGGGAGATATAAAACTCTAGTATGTGAGTACCAATGAGAAAGTTGTTGATGTATTGACCAAACCTCTGTCTCGAGTAAAGTTTGAATAATTCCATGGCAAGCTTGGTGTAGTCCAAAAAGACTTTCCTCATAGGGAGGAACAGTGATGATGATCTTGAAGACTTTCCTCACAAGGAGGAACAATGACGATGATATAGATATTTCCTCGTAGGGAGGAACAATGATGATGATGTTGAAGAATTTCCTCGCAAGGAGGAACAATGATGATAATGATGAATAATTTCCTCGCAAGGAGGAGTAGTGATGATGATATAGATCTTTCCTCATAGGGAGGAACAATGATGATGATGTTACATACTTTCCTCACAATAAGGAATGATGATGATATAGACTCTCCTCAGAAAGGGGGAGGAGTTCGATGATATGGACCCTCCTTGGAAAGGGGGAACAGGTTGATGATATGGACCCTCCTTCGAAAGGGGGAGTGATGATGAGACTATCACTGCAAATGAGATGGCAGTGATGCTCTAGTACATAAAAGGCCAATTGCACCCACAGATGATGGTGAGGTCCAACATTTTATTGTGGATGAAAGTATACTCTCTTGAGGATGGTCTTGCAGACATGAACACTCCTCTTGAGAGTGGTCCTAGCCCTTACCGATTGAGGATGGTCCTGCAGATGATACTCTCTTCTAGAGAGTGATCCTATATTCACTTGTAGGATGGTACCATAGACAAGAACACTCTCTTGAGAGTGGTCCTAGATCTAACAGACAAAGGATGGTCTACGATGGGTCCTGCATTCATTTGCAGATGATATCTGCATTCACTTTAAGATGATGTGGTCATGCATTGATTTACAGATGATATTTGCATTCAAGTGTAGATGATGTGGTCCTGCATTCATTTGCAGATGAGATCTGGATTCAGTAGCAGACAATGTGGTCTTGCATTCATTTATGGACGAGATCTGAATTCAGTTGCAGACGATGTGGTACTGCATTCATTTGCAGATGAGATCTCCATTCATTTGTAGATGATGTGGTCCTGCATTCATTTTCATATGATATCTACATTCATTTGTAGACGATGTGGTCCTTCATTCATTTGCAGATGAGATATGCATTCAGTTGCAGACGATGTGGTCTTGCATTCATTTGCAGACGAGATCTGCATTCATTTGTAGACTAGATCTGGATTCATTTGTAGACAATATGGTCCTGCATTCATTTACGGATGATCCAACTGGTCAATGATGTGGAACCTCCTCGTTAAGGGGGAGTAGGATGATGATTGCATCATCCTTGTAATTATGTTCAAAAGTGATAAGGATTGATCATCCCACAAAGAGATCATATGTGTTGTAGTTTATGATGCTTTTGACGATGTTATTGATCGACAGATCAAGCAAGGATGTAGACGATTAAAATATTGATTGAAAATGATCGAGTGCTGCAAGGGTTCAAGTGATAAAGTGCTGCAAAGGATCGATTGATCAAGTGTTGCGAAGGATCAAGTGATCGAGTGCTGCAAAGGATCAAGTGATCGCGTGCTACAAAGGATCGAATGATAAGGTGCTGCAAAGGATCGAGTGCTCGAGTGCTGCAAGAAGATGAAGATCAAAGTGTTGCGAAAAATGATCAAGTGATTGAGTGCTACAAGAAGATAAAAGATCAAAGTGTTGTTGCAAAGGATCAAGTGATCGAGTGCCGCAAGAATATGAATATCAAAGTGCCGCTGCAAAGGATCAACTAATAGAGTGCTGCAGAAGATCAAAGATGAAGAATCGGTGTTGTAGAGGATGATGTTCCAGTAACTGTTCGAGTTACTGATGATTGAAAAATTCCTATGATGTATAGATGTATAACCTTGATGATGTTGCAGATGCTCTCTCTTCTTGCTCCTATAGTTGATGATGTTTTTGTCATTAGAATACCCTACTCATTAAGGGGGAGTGTTGAAATATTGTAACTTCGAAGAATATTCTAAATGTATTTTACTGATGTAACCCAAGGGAGATGTCATATTCCTTCATCAGGATGTTACTATTGTATTTGGACATCATAGAGTCATGAGCTATAACCTTCATTGTAAGTCAGGTCAATAGTACCCTCTTGAATATAATATAATATTGTTTTATGTCTTCCTAAGTGAATTCGACCCAGTAAGTTTGTTGGGTCCAACTTGTTAGGGTAAAAGTCAATTGAAAGAAAGAGTATAAATAGAGGAGCTATGTTCCATATTAGAAGACACACTCACTTGTGTATAATGCATAGGAGAGAGAGAGAGAGAGAGAGAGAGAGAGAGAGAGAGAGAGAGAGAGAGAGAGATTTATTGGAAGAAGGAGTAGCTATTTGGGGCCTTGTATTTGTACTTTTGATACATCTATATAGAGGAATTTTTGCTGGGTTTTCTTCCCCATGAGGGTTTCCTAGGATAAATATATGTGTTCTTTTTTGTGGTTGTTCTTGTTTATCTTTCAGTGATCCTTTTGCATATGGTTATGATATTATGATTCTAAATGTTATTAGATCTTGTATAACCATCAAAACTTAACATTAATATCACTAAGATAATTGGTATAAACCATTTACATGTGAATAAAATTGTTTAATGATATGATTGCATTCATAACACCCTATTGTTCATAATAACAAAGCATGGAATTTGTTTGGTTAAAGTGTGTTATTTTCTCATATTTAAATTAAATTTGAAATTAGATTATAAAATTTATAAACTAATATTTTATGTTGTTGTTCACAAAGAATTTAGTGGAGTTGCTACGTTCACAGGAAGAAATCACAGGGGGGCTGCCTGAAGGGTCGACACCCGGTTCGCTTTGATTCCAGAGCTAACCTGATGGGGACATAAAGTGAGGCCATTATATAGCAATGTATAAACACCCAAGGATTTGACCCCGAGACCTTATGCACACAACTTACAATACTCAATCACTTGAACTATCCTACCGAACTATCTATAAAGTAATTATAGTATATATATATATATATATATATATATATATGAATATTCATCTAAATATATTACAAAGCTAAGTTATGTTGTATATGAAATGGATTATTTTACTTTTGAGGATGTAGGTATGTGAAATTAATTGTTCTTCAAAGACATAGACATTTAAAACATAGATATTTTAAATGGTTTCAAGTAATTATAGGTAAATAAAAAGATGAATCATAGATATTTTTTTTCAAGAAGAAAAAGTGTGGTTCCTTGATATTCAATGAATCAAATGTAACGATATACATATCAATGATACAGAGTATCATAACCTACCAATATCCACAAAACAAAGATCTTCAAAAAAAATAGCAACAAAGAGCATAATCTCTGCCAATGTAGACACAACCAACTACCATCACAAAAGTGGACTACTGCACATCCAATAAGGAGGTTCCAATTCATACATAATCCTGGAAAATAGGATCCAACTCCAATCTCTACCATTCCCAACAGAGGAAAAAATATCAGGTCACAAGAGAGAACATGATGAATGCTGAAATATTATCAAAGGAAGCACTTGGGGTAGAAATAATGACCCCAACAAATATGAGTCTGACAGTCACACTATGAACTAATCACAAAGGACTCAAGAAAAAAAAACCTTGGCAAAAAACAACTCATGACTTTTCCATGTTCTGAAAATATGGGAAAGTCAAAAGAAACTGTAAAGGTCTCTTCAAAAGAGCTGAAGAGAGCCATCCCCAATTACTTCTCCTTCCAAAAATTTCAAGAAGGAGCGTAGACATGAATCCAGAGAAAGTGATTCCTTAGATAAGCCATCAACACTCATGTTTTTCTCCCAATAGACGTGCATGAAATTTATAGAGAGAAAGGAATATTTGATATCAGTAATGTGAGCATGCCAATGCTCCATATCTAGAACCGAAAGTCCAGAGATAGAGTTTTCCCAATTTATGATGACATTGGAGTCCCCATAGACATGTAACTCAGGAAGACCAATTGAAACAACAAATATCGTTAGAATCCAGAGTGCTAGTAGTTATGCTCTCGTATTAGTGCTGGTCCCATAACCCATTTTTAAATGAAAGAAATGTGAATGACTGGTATAGAGAATGATACTTGCACCTCCCTTATCAGTTGTAGCAACACCGTCAAAGAACCTAGTTGGGTAAATAATTTTGGGATCCAGTCCGATGGCTTGTGATGGATTTTCTATGCAAGCTACAAGATAGGAATTAAAAAGATCAAGAATGTTGAAGCATATTGTTCTTATATCCGGTTCAAGATCCTCAAAGATGCACTTGTTGCGTGCAATCCATACATTCCATATATAAAAGAAGGGTAGATATCACACATCGTGATCTTGCTCATTCCAACAATTTAGATTATCCAGTAAAGATTGTTCCTTCCATTTGACATTTAATTTAAAAGAGAGAGGGGAGAGGCTCTCACTACCTGTGCAAAAGAACATGCTACAAAATTATGATCCACTGTTTCAGCCTCTGACTTGCATAAACAACAATGGTTAGGTCCAATCCATCCCTTTTTTTATCAAATTTTCCCAAGTGCTTATATGATTCTCTTCACATAGCCATATAAAGCATTTGAGCTTGATTGGAATGATATTGCCATCCAATTAATTTCACCAAGTTTGATGAAGCTATAAGATCATATGCAACTTTTGCTGAGACTTCACCATTTTCAGAATTATTCATCCACAGCAATTTATCCTTCTGATCTGAGAGTCTGATACCCCCATGAGATAAACTGCGAATATAACGGGACCATTCAACCTTCCATTCACCTTACAGTTCTAGGTTATCCACAGACAACCAATAAGAATGAGTTGTATTACCTTCACATGTATTGCGATCCTGATTGAGAGTACAAATGCCATAATCGTTTAAGTAAGAAAGTAGCTTTGGTGAGAGGATATAGATTGTGTCCAAGCCTGCAATTGGGTCAATTCCTAGCTTTATCGATTCGCCTTCACCAGCTCTCTAACCCAGTACTCTACTGATCCAAGAGAGTACCCTAATAAATCCATTCCAGTAGTGAGATGTACCATGGATTGACTTCTTATGTAATCGAAGCCAACTTTCAATGGAAGTTTTTTTAAGATATTTTTCCTGGATCACTTGGTTCCAAAGACCTTTGCTACCAAGAACAATCCATAGGTTCTTGAGCTTGAGTGAGACACTGAATCATTCCAAAATTTTTATATTCCAACGCCCATAAGTAAAAGGCCTTGAGATAGTTTTCTAGTCAGCTAAATGCATCATGCGCTTGTCAATAGTGCCACCACAAAGGAAAATGAAAATAAATTGACGTAGTATTCTTAGAATAGATTTTGGTATCATTTCCAGATAGAACCAATAAACACGGATACCACACAATACCGATCTCATAAGAATTAGTCTGCCACCCATAGATAAGTGTATGTATGACCAATTACTGATCCTTCTCTCAAAATTTTGGATAATCCATTGGCAGTCATTCAGACTATAACTCAAGGGTTTAGTCCAATATCCCAAATATTTAAATCCTTTTTCAATAGGCTCCATCTTATAAGGGAGGATCGCACTAATGCCCCACCAACTAGCCAAATGCCACAAAACTAGCCAAATGCTCACCAACTAGAAAAACTAGCCAACTGCCCACCAACATTAGTGACAATTGGTTGTAATAACCCCTTGGGGTTGTAATAACCTTCAAACAAATAAGAAGTGGAGAAGATAGTAACCGCTGAACAAGTTGTTAAAGTTCCATTTACTTACTAAACGATTATTACCTCTGCCAATTAACCACTACCACGTGATAATACATTAATAAAGGTGGTTAAAGCTCAACCAGTATACAAATATATTAAACATATAATCAAATTTCCACATGGTTGTCAAGGTCTCATTGTTGTATAAGTTTTCTACCTCATTTGTACTTTGCTTGCATAATCTCCCTACATATAACAACATTTAAAGGTGAGAGTAAGTGGTGAAAACGTACATTTGTAACCGCATATGAAAACATCTAAGAATAAAAGTGGAAATAAAGAGCAAAGCTGTGCATTTTTTTAATAAAACACACCTTCATCTTTCATCCTCACGTCACCCTTACCCTCAACTTCATTATAAAGAAAAATGAAAAATTATAGTAAAGATGTTACAAATGTAGATCTTTATCCTTAGTTTTATAAAAAAGTAAATAATAGAAGAGTAAGCTATCTACCCGAGGATTTGCACCGAGCCTACCTGATGTCGTCTAGTGAATAACTTACTTTGTTACACAGTGAGAGACATAACATAATCATAAAAATCAATAACTAAATTAAAATAAACAAATAATACTTAGAATAAAATATGCATTTTGTATATATTTTTTAAAACGTTTCATTTTTAATACAAAGCATTTGCAACACCCTTTTAGTTTAATTATTGTGGCATAAGTTTAAGAACAAAATCCATATAAACATTGGCCATTCCATGTATTAGAAATAACAAAGCATTAAGAGTTGCCATCTATCGAACTTTATCGGTGGAGTCTTTGTAAAGGACATTTATACTCTAAGCTAATTTATCAAGTCAAATGGACAAATATTAAATGCAAGCAATCTGTGAGTGTGAGTATAGATTTGTTAAGGATGATATATTATATAATATCTTTCCACATTTCTAAAGGTATTTGACTTTGAAATAGATTATTTAAAATATTGTATATATATAGCCATTTTCATGACAACAGGTTGGTTCGCATCTTCAAGGCAAGAACGTTAGAAGGATAAAGCGTAACGTTTTTATTTAAGAATAACTATGAGTTGGCAACCAAGACTAATGTTTCTTGTCCATAATTTTTTATAGGTATGTTCTCATACTTTTGCAATGCAAGTTGCATAGCACTTCATGGCGTAGACTATTTTTATCATAAAATTATATAATATATATGAATATTTAATGAATATGAATATGATTATATTACATATTTTAATAAATAAATTATAATACTATTTTAATAATAGCCATTATATTTTTTTGACATTTTTAATTCCATTTTATGTTTGATGAAGTTTGAATACAATTTATTTTATGTCAACATTATATCTTAATTATTAAATCACAATTTAACATGTTCATTGACTTAGAATTTGATTGATAAGATAATTTATATATTTTATTAAATTTAGTTTAATATTTACAAGTATTTTTTTATGGTTATGTGGTAGCAAATAGTGAAATGATCATGTGTAGGTTAATGGAGAGAGTGAGGTTTAACTCTCTCTAATGGATGTTGATGAGACTAGGTGAAAGGCTTAGGTGATTTGATGATAAAGAAATGTCTATTAAATTTTATCTTAAAGATAATTGTAAATTGTTATAAACAACTTGGTTGAGCGAATCACTATGTTTTAATGTTTTTTTATTTCAATGTTTCAAGTCATACTATTGGGTCCATTATCAGAAAATAAAATTACAATTATGACTAAAGAATGCTAGCCTATATTAATATTTTTTGACATTTAGTTTTGACGTGGAAGTAGTAGACCTATTACTTCTTATAAGTAGATTATGGGGTGCTAACAATTACTCAGCTTGACACCCTTCTTCTTTTTTATAGGTAAATATCCCAATGCAATCCTTTAAACATTTCCCCTAATTTTGAGGATGGTACCTAAGGTAAACCTTAGATTGTTCAAGGCACAAGGCCAAGTCAACAATATAATCATTATGAGCTCAACATGTCACTTACATGAATAGAATCTGAGCGGGGAAGATAACACTCCATCCCACAACCACTCGAGTTAGACCCAATTGACAAGCCACCATTTCTATTTAGAGTATTAAAAATCTTTTCTATTTCAATAGCTTCGTGTATCCTCCTTTCTCTAAAATATTCTTTCTTTACAATTAGCTTAGTGTTTTTAATATACACATAATGATTTGAGTTGTTGGCGTGTTTGAGCCAATTATATTTTTTTATGATAATTATATATACATTTTATGATGATGGTTGTTGGTGAATCCATCATTCTATTATGGAGTCTATTTTACTGAGTTGGGATTTTATAAGTCTTGATGCATACGACTGCTCTGGTGGGATGGTGATTGGTTTGAGGTCTAGATCTTTCTCTTGTTCTTCCTACTAGGGGAACCCTTGTTGTTTAGGTGTTGCACTTTTTGCTAGAGATTTGGGCTTATCCTTTACAATTTTAAATATTTATGGTCCTCATTCTCATAAGGTGGATTTCAAAACACATTTATTTGTTGTGGGTTTCTACAATGTGAAGCGTGTTAACATCAAAAAATGTTCACTTGGCTCTCTATGGTCCAAACCATAATTATACATCATAATCCCACCATTATTCCCTCCATTTTGACCTTCACAACTAAAATTCCACAAAAATAGTCTGAAACATTATTATTCCTTCCCCCATAAATACATGGAAGTTAAGCATTTATTGTGACATATCCCCCCTCTCTCCAAAAAGGACCAAAAAACCCTAAAATGAGAATGGGTCAAAAACCATGGAAAAATACCATGCACAATAAAACACCATGGGTCATTACCATAGGTAAAAAAACCTTGGATCATCCTATAAATACATTGTGAAGGTCTCACCAAAAACAGTTTTCTCTTTTTGTCAACATTACTTTCCTTACATTTTATGGAACCTTTTTTCCTTCACATCCTTTAGCCACACTATCCCATGTTGCATGTCGAGTTTTCTTCATGAAACCATGGGTCCCTTTTCTGATGGAAACCCTTTGTTGGAGACACACAAAGACTAGGATCGTGGGAATCCTATAGACCATTTCCTCTAGTGGTTGTAGTGGCCCATTTTAAAGGTACTTTTTTTTGTTTTTTTGCATTAGTTAGATTAAATATTATTGTTGTTGTTATTGCTTATTACTAAAAGTCGAGGTTGAGAAATCCCTCGCACCATGAACTCTACACTTATATCCAATTGATCTAGGGTAGGTGCTTTTGCACGTAGTAGGGGAGAAACCCCCACTACAGTTTTGGTGACTCCATTGTCTCGATCCCCTTGGATCTCTTTTTTTTGTAGGTGTTTCTATTGGTTTGTTCTACTTTGTCATCTTCAGGTATCGAGGATCTGACCCCCCTGCGGCAGATCCAAACCATTCTTGTCCTAGAGCCTACTCCCCTGGTCCAAGTCGACAATTTTTTCCTGAAAAAACCTCAATTAAGGTCAGATCGCACCTATCTAACAGAAAGTTGTGACCCATGTCACACCTTTTTTCCATATAAGCACAACCTATGTCGCTCCTTCTACCCCGATAAGTGCGAACTGGAACAAAAATCCAAATCGCACTTTTCCATGCTTCTAGAGCGATTCGGGTCGCTACTATGACCCAGTTTTGTGCAACCTGATTCTTTCTTCTGATTTTTCTATCCCAATCGTAACTATTTTACAATTATGTGTGACCTCGATCGCACCTATTCCGTTGGCAGGTGTGACCTGCAGTTTTTTTAGTCCTTTTTGGTGTTTGAGACCCTTTTCCAAATCCCTTGTCTGTGTTCCACCCCTTCCCCAACCTTTTCCTTCTAGATCTGATTGTTTACAACCCCCTGGTTTGTTTTGTGGTCCTATTTCCATTGTATGTGAAACCCCTTATTCGAGCTTGGAAGTTGGGACCCCTTGTGTGTTTCCTACAACTTGTTAAGTTGCTTGTGCGCTCATTTACTTGTGTACATTTTTATTTTCTGGAAGAATTAGTTGTTTTAAATAATATTTACTGTCATTTACTGTTATTTACTTTTCTACATTTGTGTCTCAATCGTGAGATCGCCGGGGTTTAGACATTACACATCACTTTTGCACTCATCTCACACCCTAAAGTAAAACACTTGGTTTATGACCCCAAGATGAGCCTAAAATTAACTTAACTCAACCAACACTGTAACATCATTTGAGGACCAAAATAATATTGAAGTTAAGTTAGGACACTCAGGATCATAATCCAAATAACACCCCTTTGTCACTTACATATGAGACATATATGTTTTCCATTAGGGTACCAAAATCCTCTTGTACTTCTTGACACGGTTACAACCAGTCTATCAGAGGGTCCTCCACTCTACGAGAGTAAGCCACAACGAAGGGGTTCTGGAAGTCCTATGAGGGCATGGAAATCCTATTATCTTCCCAACAAAACACTTCTACCCTTATCATAGATCATATCCATGAGTGGAGTCGTCGCCATAGCTTGTGTAAAACCCAGTTAGATGATAGGATTTTCTTGGATTGGTTTCTTAAAACCTTACTCCCCCCTATTGCTAATGATGTTGCATATGAGCTCCCACAAACTAACGAGGAAGCCATATTCAAGTCACAATAGTTCGATCTTATCTACGCCCAATTGGGTTATCTATATAACATCATACCTGATGCTCCCAATGCTCGCTCCTCACGTAGAGATACGTCAGGGGCATCCCATGCTACCGATGGAGTCATTGGATAGATTACTCAACATCCTCACCTATACATGACCTCTCCTTCGATGACACCTCATTTCAGTACCACCCCTATTGTTTCCCAACCAGGCTATGCCCCTAATTTTTTCACATGTAGTAGATCAGTCCAGAGCCACAACTTCATATGCGTCTCTCGCACATGTTCCTCATGTTCCCGGACCCACCACCTGGTAGGATTTTCATCCCCTTCAGCTTCTCCTCCCAATTACCCACCACCTGTGCAACATACACCTTCTGTGATGTTGAATTCTCATGTTCCTCAAGGACAGGTCTATGCTCAGCAAAACCTACCTAATGAACCCGCCCCAAATAAAAAACAAGGGCAAGGATGATGATAGAGAGGTACAAACCGTGGAAACAATCAACCTCAAGTAGGTACCCAACAACCCAACCCTCTGAATAACAATGGAGCCAATACACCTACACACAACCCCCAACGTCCACCTAGACCTAAGAAGAACCCTTAGTTGCGGAGGAACCATCCATGCACCATTTGTGATACTTATGACTATTATACACATCAATGCCCCCATATGAACCGTTTTCGCCACTTGTTACAAGTTGATAATCAGCATGACTCTAATGCGACCACTCCGGCATAGCTAAAACCAACACCATAAGGTCCTCCACCTATGGTGACGCAAAACCCACTACCAAATCAAGGGATGGTTGCAACCCAACCCTTGGTACCACAAAAAACCGCACCCACTCCTGTGGGTCCACCCATTGATCCTAGAATCCATCACCTCATGACGTTGTCATCCAATGTCAAATTACAAACTCGAAGAAACCAATTTTCCTCCACCACGGAAACCATTAATCCATTCATGGAATCTACCTCTACTACTCTTGATATTTCCTTACATTCACCAATACCCCCCACGGATGGGACCATGAAATTCCCTCGGTTCCCTTTGTGTCACATTGTGAAAAATCCCACTACCAGAACCACTCTTAACTATAATATAGTCGATGGCTTGGCCCAGTCTCCTCCTTCCATGTTTGCTCTTGAAGTCCTCTGAACTTGTCCTTCATAATTTAAATCTTTGTTATCGGCATTAGGTGTCGTCGATCCCTCTAACTCTACGTTGATCATTTTCGACTTGGATCAAGGAGAAACCCGAGTGCAATCATCCATCGCTTTCTAGGTTCCAGTCATGATTCAGAATTTGGTCATTCATCAATGCATCATTGATGAGGGGGAATCCAACTATATTATGTCAAAATTTGTGTAATATTCCCTGATTTATAAACATTGTCTTTAATATTATTATTCCATTGTATTTTTCGATGAGTTTGGCCGATCGAGGAATCTATCCAAATGGTCCCCGGAGGAGAGTTGTAACCACTACATTTTTCCTTTAATGAAATTCAGAATGAAAGGGGCAGGCCACGTTAAAAGAGGAGACTATGCATGCAAGAGGGGGAGACGTAGAGCAGTAAACCTCAGGGAAGTACACCAGGCTCCGGATAGACCCTGGAGAAATATGGGGTGTAATGGTTGACGAGGATTCAATGGAGAATGGACCGTAGCTATAAAATAAGATCAGACATACCCTAGAAGATAAGGGAATGCCGTGGTTGATGAGGATTCCTTGGGTAATGGATCGTAGCTGCAAAGTAAGACCTAGGAAACCAAACTATAAGAGAGCATATGCGAGGAGGTAGGACGATGTTGAGTATGTTGGCAAAGAATGAACTCTTACTATATGAGCACTCTATGTTAGGTAAGAGTTGAGATAAATACTTATTGTGTGAGAACTCTGAGCTAGGCAAGTAATTTATTCATGGAATATTGAATTGAGGCTATCTATCTCCGCTCTTGGCACACATAGTTTATCTTGAGGGTGATTGAGGACATAGCATATATGTGTCTAATCTATGGTTGGGTGGAACATGGTTGTTCCATTTTCATTGCGGCTCGCTTTACAAACAGGTTCCATTATTGGGTTTATGTCTACGCAAATCTATTGAGCTCTGGGTATACCTGCATGTGTGTAAATGTGTGGGTCAATGTTAATGCAATGATAAATACAATTTTTAGGTTTCTAGGTGAAAATGTTGCTTATGAGTTGGTGTGTACTCATGCTCTGTTGTGAATGACTGTGATATGCATTTGGTAATATGGTTTCTCAAATGGTATAATATTGTTTCTGTAAAGAGTTACTTGGATGTTGTATGATTCCTTCGTTAATGCCCAGTGTAAGAGACCCCTAATAGGGAAGTCAATATGCTCTACTGGGTTAAGGTGTTTAAATCTTGCACACTTATGAGTTCCTGATATACCTATTTTATAAGCATATATATGGTTTAATGTTGATCGCGTATTGTGGCCTGCGATTCAAGAACTGGAGTATGCACTATGAAGCCGTAAATGATTTGGATTCTGGGTAAGATGTGGTCGTGTTTATCCTTTAGGGTTTTATTAGATCTGTGAGGATCGCTGCAAGGGAATATAATTTAAAGGTATTGATCTGTTTATTTGCTTCCTGCATTAAGTTAGGGAGCATGAAATGTAATGATTTGTTTATTGGTTTCATGTGTTAAGACCTGAAGCCTAAAAATGTGATTGAAGGATTTTTAATCTCTGCAAGAGTATACTTGGTTTCTTTATACCCCCACCATTATCACCTAGAGGTGAGAGATCCTCTGTAGGTATGTATTAATGCTTTCTCTGGGTTTAATCCCTTTTACATCTTATTGAAGTTTCTTGTGTACTGCTTTTAGAATAAATGGTAAACTGTGGAGGATAATTTGACGGTCGAGGATTTCTTAAGAAAATTTGGTGTTTGAGAACCACCGTATAAACCCTAAGCTTGAAATTGTCTCAAGTGATGTACTCTACCGAAGGAAGAGAAACCATTGAGGGTTGGAAAATCATTAGTGTTTCCAAGAAAACACAAAGAAGATAGCTGAAAAACTTGGGCTAGAAGGCCTGCAAAATCCTAAAAATGTTTACAGAATGTGAGTGCTTCCACAATCTGCATTACGTAAAACCAAAACAAAGTAAAAGTTATAAGGAATTGGGGTGTTTCCACAATCCACATTGTGGTAGATGAAACAAGGTTAAAAATATAATAAAGACAAGGACTTTTCACAATCCGCAATCTGCATTGCGGAAAGAGGAAAGTGGAAGTCAAACAATAAAGGGATTAAGAGTTTCCGCATTGCGGAAAGCAGAGGATAAAAACGAGAAGTATGTGAGTGTTTCCGCAACTTGGAACCTGAATGTGGAAAGAGGAAAGTGAAAGGTAAAACTTATAAAATATAAGAGTTTCCGCAATACACAATCCGCATTGCGGAATGTAGAAAGCGGAAAGGAAAATTGTAAAATGTTAAGGTTTCCACAATCCACATTGCAGAATGCGAAAAGCGAAAAGGAAAAGTGTTGCAATGTAAGGGTTTCCAAAATCCACAATCCGCATTGTGGAATGCGGAAAGAGGACGGGAAAATTGTTGAAATATTAGGGATTCCGCAATCCGCAATTCACATTGCGGAATGCAGAAAGCGGAAGGAAAAATTGTTAAATATCTAAGGTTTCTACAATTCGCAATTCGCATTGCAGAATATGGAAAGCCAAAATAAAACTGTTAAAGTGTAAAGGTTTCTGCAATCCGCAATCCACATTGTGGAATGTTAAAAGCGAAAAAGAAAATTGAGTAAAATGAATGGGCTTCCACAATCTTCAATTCACATTGCAGAAGTGAAAAGGTGGAATGGTAAGATTGTAGCAGAATTAAGTGATTTCCAAAATCCACAATCCGCATTGTAGAACCGAGATTGCGGAGGGAATTTTTATATGCAGAAGGACTGTTGTAGAAACAATTGAGCTTAGGAATGAATGTTAGAGGAAGAGTCATGGCCCATGTCTTATGTGAAAGAATTATTTTTTATATATACATTTTAGCAGGTTATATGGGAGCTACAGGTTTCAACCCTGTCCCCTTTTGGGAACATCTGGTTTCTGCTGAAGCACACTGAAATAATAATTGTCTTTTTCCTAATGAATCATGGTTAAGGTGTGCTGGGTGTGCATTCGAATTAATGGATTCTAATAATCGAGTTTTAATGGATAGAATGCTTTCTTAATATCCATGAATGGATGATAGATATATGTGCGTAAAATGAATGAGTAAAACCTATGTCATCGATCATGGTGAGGATTGATGTTCCCTTAAAAAGTGTTCTACTTAAAATAATTTGAAGATTGAAGCAAGACAAGCTTGGTAAAGTCGGGTAGGAACGGTTGATCGATTCTTTTGATCAATCAATACATAGGTCGCGTTTGATAGAGTTTTGGACGATCTAGACTGAAGGAGAAAATATATTGGATTGATGGTGGAAAATAGTCACGAAGTGAACGTGAACGAGAGATAAAAGATCGCCAAGGTTACGAGAATATTCGCTGGAGATAGCAGATCGATGGATGAAGATCGAATATGCAAAAGACCTAATTCTCTAGAGGAACTCCTCCAAAAAAGGTGTGAGGAAGATAACAGATCCATAGGGATAAGGTTTGGTCCACACCTGATCTCATATCAATAGTCAAGAAGGAGCTCGGATGCAATCAATAGTTGTAAAGAGTTGTAGAAGGAAATTGTGGAAGTTCAACTTTAGAAAGGTTGGAACCACAATCCACAATCTGCATTTGCGAAAACTGAAGCTGCGAAAAGACTTAGTTGTGGAAGCAAGATTGCGGGAAGATAGCTTGTGTAGTTAATCCTGTAGAAACAGATTTGTGCCATAGCTTTAAGAAGAAGAAAAAAATATTGGCAGAGGAGACAAAATTATAAGGTTTTGATTAAAGAACAATCTAAATCCTGAAGAAAGTTTCAGCACTAGTCTTGCAGAATGCCCCAAGGGAGAGCTGCCACCCCCATAATATAAGAGAGAACCATAATTGTTGTGCTGCAGATACTATTTCCACAGATTCCATGAAACTGGACCAGCTACTATGTGAAAAAGGAATTACCAAAGGAAAACTCCTCAACTCTTCTCTTGCTGTTATATTTATATTTTGAATTCCATGTATATAAAATTTGGCATAGGTATGCTGGAAATGCAAGAGAATTGGTTGGGTCAAATGCATATGCACAAGTAGTCATATTAATAGATGGGACATAGTGCAAGTGAAGATTTTTTGCATGCATATATGTTGCGTAGTGGTAAAAGTAGTGAGGTTCTACACATGGTGATAATTACTGTCAGATGCAAGGGTTTTTTGCATGCATATAATTATTGCATAGTGGTAAAGGAAGTGAGGTTTTACATATGTAATGAGCCACTAATGATAATGATTGTTGTCCATGATGTTACAATTGATGGTAATGATTGTAGGACCAAATACAATAGAAGCATGGTTGAATATGTTGATGATATCGATATCCTAGAGAGGAAGGGTTAGGACAACAAAACTATGATCAATAGGTTGGTGTAAGGGTTGTGTAGTCCCTGGTAAGGGGCTAATTGATCAGGTAAGATCTGGAACATAAGGATTGCTAAGTAACCATGTAATATGGTGCTGATTCAAGAGGCTCAGAAGTGTTAGATTTGTTCAATGATGATTATGATATTTCATGCATTCGACGTTCTTATATATTTGTCACCATGATTAATTAAAAAAAGAATGATGAAACCAATGAGCTAACCACGGGGAACGCCCTGGGTTATAAAGCTCTTAAACTTATAAGAAGTTGTTCTTCATTAAGCAGAACTAAGGAATGAAAATTGAGTAGGAAACTGGTTTGGTGTTGAAATTTTGTTGAGCTCTAGGGTCCCTAAAATATTTAGGCTCTTACACAGAACTGCTAGAGAACACCGAGGAGAGGTCTTAGATTCTGTGGTATCGGATGAGTGATACATATACATGTTGAGAAGGCCTCCATGTGAACTTTTAGTTCCGTGAGGATATTACCCTTGTGTATATGTATCCATGTCAGAACTTCTTAAAGAATATTTCACCAAAGGAGTGCTTGAAACATTAATGCCTTAAGGTATAGCTAGGTGCATACTAGATGCATTTTTTGAATGCATGGTTGTGATAAAAACACTTCATTGCAATTCATAAGATAAAATGATAGAATTAGTGGCAAATACGAGATCACTTCATTAACTCCTACATGGAAAAATAGTCTGATTGATTGTCTACGAGAATGATCTATTAGGAGGACAGAGTATTCTGGAGTATGATTGTGCAATTATGAGTATTGAAGGTTTTATTGTGTTGTATAGATAAGGTAAATATGCCTTGAAAATTGTATTGTGTTTATTGTCTAGAAAGAGACCATAATCTACCATGTGCAAAGGCCAAAAGAACCTTATGGCGGTGAAATCTGATTTATGAACAAAACAGATTTCTAAACTACAGAATTGCGATGTTGATATTAACTATTGATTGACTGAACTAAAATTGTGTTAATATGACATGTTATGTGTGGTTATCTAGGTTTTTGTAGCAAGTATTTATGATAGGGGGTAAGTTCTTCCACTTTCCAGAGCCAAACAATATGGGAATGGCCTCATGGTTTCAAAAATTTAATTTATGTAGGAGGAAGAATGTAATGTCCCAAATTTTGCAATGGGTCACAATGGCCAAATCACATTTTTCATATTCATGAAATTTTTCATAAGGATGATAAAAGTCAAATAATTTCCAAGGAGGAAAATCACTATTTTCCTAGGTTGGGGGTGGAATCTTTGAGATTTGGAATAAGGGAGATAATAAATGATGTTTAGACATTAGAAGAGGATAAATATATAATAATGTAGCTTATTAAATAAATACAAGATAAAATTGAAATGGCTATGGACAATGGAGACACATGGAGACTATGGGGCCCACTCAAGCTAGAATTCCTATGTTAAATGGCATCCTCCTCTTGTAATTTCGAATCTATGGGAAGCCTAATGTTTTGGGATGGATTACGAGGTTAATATACTTGTCCATATACTTCATATATTGAATTTGGGATGAATTGTAACTTACATGGGAGAGGAATATCCAAATGGGTGTTTCATGGACACTTGGGTAGATTCCCCTTACATTTATGACATCTATGACACCAATGATGGATATTCTATGACAGTTATGACACAAGTCATATATGAAGGCTGACATACTGACATGTCAAGATTTAATAGAGCATATTAGAGGTCGAATTTTGGAGTTGGAGAAGGCCAAGAGGCGCCTACTCAAATTTGGGAGAAGAGGAAAGGTGAAGAGAGAGGCCACATGGAATAGCATGAGAATCCACACCAATTCAAATTGGATTTGGTTTATGGATGGATTTGGAACCTTAGAATACCAATAATGTTTATAAAATACAAGGATCATCCATGAGAATAATATTTTTCTCATTTGTGAACTGTGAGAGCTAGTGGATGACTCGTTTTCTTGCTGAAGCCAATTTCGAGGGTGAAAGATTCCCATCCTAGTCAGTGTTTGGAAAGGCCACTCAAGTATTTCATGGAAATTTAATTGAGTCTTATTTTCAGGTTCAATATACAATAATTTCATGGACATCTCAATATCATCTTGTTCTTCCATTCATCTCAAGTTTTCTCACCATATTTCAGCTCTATGGAGTGAGGTGCACCTTGTGAGATATTCATCTCTTTGAGGGAGATTACATTGCTCTAGTATTTTGTATTATGATTTAAATGATATAATATTTAAGTTCATAAATCTCTCAATTTGAAAATACAAGATATCTCATGTATTATTGTCCAATATTGAAGAAACAGTGCCATTTCCCCAATACCTTGTTGTAAACTCTTGTAATCTTGATGGATTCAAATGGATGTATGAAATATTGATGATTTATGAATAAATGGAATGTAATTAAAATAAATTATTGTTTTTATGGTCTGTAACTGAGAATTAATGGCCATTGGGTCGAATTTCATAGCATTTGGGGCAAACTACATCTCATTTCCCCAAGGGTCCAAAACTAGTTTTTTATATCTGATTGAATGAAGTGACAACAGCCATGTGAGTTAGATTGGTTATGCATATGAGTCTATGATAATGTATTCTACACATCCCCTAATTCAATTTGAGAATTTGAGTGATTTTATTTACATTTGGGAAGCCATTTCGGCAATTACTTGGGAGGGATTTGAGCCCCAAAATTGCTAGTAAATTCATCTATCTTATTCAGAATTTGATATAGAATTGCAGAACTTATTGGAGGAGTATAATACATCCCTGAAAATTATAATTAAGTTATTATATAATTCATACACTTTCTCTGAAAATTTTGGAGCAATTGGGATGATTTGGAGACCAAGACACTAAAACTAGTCAAGAGCCAAAATTGTGAAAAAAATGGAAAATTGGGCATTTTAATAAAATTTCCCAAAAGGGGACATTACAGTGGTATCAGAGCATGATCTTGGAACCTGATGTGGTATGATATTTATGAGTACAATAATTCAGTGACCAACATTATATATTGAAACCAAAATTCCTTTTGTTGAAGAGAAAAAAAAAAGTAGGAGACGAAGGCAATTTTTTGGAAACTATGACTAGGCATGAAAAGGGAACTCATATGATGGTAAGGAGATAATAAAAAGCATGGAACCTATACTTGAATACATTACCAAGGATATTATGAAAGGATTCTAATTTTTGGCTATCCAAAGTCGGGAAAAATATATTGATTTTAAGAAAAACAAGGGGAAAAATGCATCAACTTGCTTGAAGGAGCAAAAGGAGGAGACCCATGAACCACCTAGTTCTAAAATAGGTGAAGTAGAAGAAGTGTACATGAATAGGATAGAAATTCACTCCCAAATTAATTTGAAAAATATGAGGAAATATCACATGAGAAGGAAGAAGAGTACCTTGAAACTATTGAATATCATTCTGAAACAAATTCTACTATGGACATGGGCCAAAGAGCATCTACTGATGGATGCTTGAACTATGAAGGAGTACCTACTAATGGGTGCTCACAAATCTATGTTGGTGACATAGAGATCAGATTTAAAAATTATTCTGAATATCAAAATTACATTAAACATGAAAATGAAGACCTTGTAGCAGTTGAAGAAGAAACAAGATCAAATTCCCCATCACCACTTGAGCTTCATGAAGTTGGTCCAAGCAAGAAGGAAGAAGATGAGGAGGTTCATTTTCAAGACCCTAATTTTCTTGAAGGGTCCTTAAAGATGAATGAAAATAATATCCAAGAGGCCCTTAGCATACTCCATGACACTCAAGCATTGGTATCAAATTCTTGTTGGAGAGCTACTTCCTTGGAGGAGCCATCCTTCCTTGAAGACATGGAGAAGATCCAAAGAGAAATGTGCAACATCAAAGGTAATTTCATGTCTTTGATTTTTGATAGAAAAAATTTCATTGAGCTTAGTGAATGGTTACATGAATCCTACTTGAAGAATAATGAATTTATTCATAAGCTCACAATTCAAAATGAGAAACTTCTTGAAAAGTTGCAAGACACTTGTTTTTTCTCCTATATTTCAGATTTTCAAATGGTAGATTGTTTGGAGGATTCTCATGACATGGTGGATCATGAGAAATTTGGAAATTTGAATGTACTTGATGTATTTGAAGATTAACTTGAAGAGATCCAAACACTTGATGTGGTGGAAGAGGAACTTGAATTGTCTCTTGATGAAGGGTATGCACTTTTTAAAGAAGAGCATGATTCCTCTACATTGGAACCAATCTATGACAAAGGTTTCACACTCTTGAAGGATATGCATAATCCTACCCCTATGGATCCTTCACATTATGATAGTTTTTCACTTACTGATCATTTGGGTGAGTTGGTTCTTTCTCCTACATCCTACACTTCTAAAGTTTGCAGCAGTCATCCTAATGAAGTATGGGAGAAAGGTTTCTTTTTTATGGTGCCACATGAAGAGCATGGAAATTCTATTTCTCCTTTTGATGATGGAATTATTAGAGCACCATATTATTTACATTTTCAGCAGCATCCTTGTTTACATTATGATTATACAAATCTACATGGATGGACCTATGATATGCTTTTTATTGCTCAACACTTGGTTCATTTGATGTTGAAGGAACTTCATCCAAAACTAGGGTGAATAGACTTATGATAGGATAAATTTTTTGTTACCATCCACATACATTGTTATATCTTTATGATTCACTCATTCATGGATGTATGGGTAAGAATTCTTTGAGTCATTTGAAGTCTCCTTGTTTTTGTTGCTCACTATTTGGTTCAAATTTGAGTGGAGATTCTTCATTCACTTCTTGGATAAAAGAATACATGGCTGAATATTTTGAGGCATATCACTTCTGTTTGGAGTAGAATTATAGGACATGGGATACTCACCTATGTCATTGGAGCAGATTTGATTGGTCACTTGAAGCATGTATGTACTTGGCAAATGGTAGTCTACTCACTGGGAGGTATAAGCACTTTCATGATTTCTTGGTGAGGCACCTCCTTGATGTACATTCTTATTATGTTGTTATATACTTTGATGATATATATTATGCACTTATGATGTTTAGAATAATGCATACAAGAAAATGGGATCCAGGAATTCTCTTTCCAAATGCTATGGGTTGGAGAGCACTCTTAATTGTTGGAGTGCAATGCAAGCAATGGGACCCTGGGGTAGTTTTTAGTCCCATTGATTTCAAATTCTTTGGGAAAAAAGTAGTATGGGAGATGGATTCCCCATTAAATAAGGTGATGTTAATCAGAGTAGTGCAGCAGCAAGCATGGTGGTTCCTGTCTGAAATATTCATGGAATCTCAAAGACTCAAGGTAGGCAGCTCAGTGGCAACTTCAAAGAATCATACAGAAAGTAGGTTATTCAACAACCATGTTTGAAATTTATTGAGGACAAGCAATATTGGGAAGGGAGGATTTGTAATGTCCCAAATTTTGCATTGGGTCACAATGGCCAAATCACATTTTCCATATTCATGAAAGTTGTCAAAGGGATGCTAAAAGTCAAATAATTGCCAAGGAGGAAAATCACTAGTTTCCTAGGTTGGGTATGGAAGCTTTGAGATTTGGAATAAAGGAGATAATAAATGATGTTTAGAAATTAGAAGAGGATGAATATTTAATAATGTAGCTTATTAAATAAATAAAACAGAAAATTGAAATGGTTATGGAGAATGGAGACACATGGAGACTATGGGGCCCACTCAAGCTAGAATTCCTATGTTAAATGACATCCTCCTCTTGTAATTTTAAAACTATGGGAAGCCTAATGTTTTGGGATGGATTATGAGGTTAATATACTTGTCCATATACTTCATATGTCAAATTTGGGATGATTTTTAACTTACATGGGAGAGGAAGAGCCAAATGGGAGTTTTATGGACACTTGGCTAGATTCCCCTTACATTTATGACATCTATGACACCAATGATGGAGATTCTATGACAGTTATGACACAAGTTAGATATGAAGGTTGCCATACTAACATAATGTCATGTCAGGAATTAATAGAGCATATTATAGGTCTAATTTGGGAGTTGGAGAAGGCCAAGAGGCTCCTATTCAAATTTGGGAGAAGAGGGAAGGTGAAGAGAGAGGCCACATGGCATAGCATGAGAAGCCAAACCAATTCGACTTGGATTTGGTTTATGGATGGATTTGGAACCTTATAAGACCAATAATGTTTATAAAATATAGGGATGAGCCATGATAAGAATATTTTTCTCATTTGTGAATTTGTCATTTGTGAATTGTGAGAGCTAGTGGATGACTAGTTTTCTTGCTGAAGCCAATTTCGAGGGTGAAAGTTTCCCATCCTAGTTGGCGGTTGGAAAGGCCACTCAGGTATTTCATGGAGATTTAATGGAGTATTATTTTAAGGTGCAAGATACAGGAAGTTCATTGACATCTCAATATCAGCTTGTTCTTCCTTTCATCTCAAGTTTTCTCACCATATTTCAGCTCTATGGAGTGAGGCGCACTTGGTGAGCTATTCATCTCTTTGAGGGAGATTCTATTGCTCCAGTATTTTGTATTCTGATTTAAATGATCTGTTATTTAATTTCAAAAATATTTCAGGTCGAAAATCCAAGATATATTATGTATTATTGTCCAATATTGAAGAAATAGTGCCATTTCCCCAATACCTTGTTGTAAACTCTTGCAATATTGATGGATTCCAATGGATGTATGAAATATTGATGATTTATGAATGAATGGAATGTAATTAAAAAATATTATTGGTTTCATGGTATATAACTGAGAATTTGTGGCCATTGGGTCGAATTTCATAGCATTTGGGGAAAACTACATCTCATTTCCCCAAGGGTCCAAAACTAGTTTTTTATATCTGATTGAATGAAGTGACAACGGCCATGGGAGTTCGATTGGTTATGCATATGAGTCTCGGATAATGTGTTATAAACATAACCTACTTCAATTTGAGAATTTGAGTGAGTTTATGTACATTTGGGAAGCCATTCCGGCAATTACCTAGGAGGGATTTGAGCCCCAAAGTTGCTAGTAAATTCATCTATCTTATTTAGAATTTGATCTAGACTTGCAGAAATGATTGGAGGAGAATAATACATCCCTGGACATAATAATTTAGTTATTATATCATTCATACACTTTCTCTGAAGCTTTTGGAGAAATTGGGCTGATTTGGAGACCAAGACACTAAAACTAGTCAAGAGCCAAAATTGTGAAAAAATTGGAAAATTGGGCATTTTAATAAAATTCCAAAAAGGGGACATTACACAGAATTATAAATTCATGCTTTATTATGATTAAATATGTACTGATTGTTTAATGTTAGGATTCATGACATGAGACACATAGCATAAAACTTGTGTTATGTCCTGCATGAAACAAAAAAAAAGGACAAGTACCTTATGTGAGAATTTTGATTAATGTTTATTATTAGAAAATTTATGATGACATTTAATGTGGAATTCCTGATTACATTTCTTATAGGAGAGGTGATGATAATATGCCCTTGAGGAAAGTTTTGGGGATGCCATAGTTGTCTGAAGTCAAATCCAGATACATGTGGAGTTAAAAAAAGATGCTTATGCAAATATATAGTTGGTTTATTTAGCATCTTCTTGCTGATATACTTCACTGATATTGCAGATTTAAAAGTTGTTAAATTGTAAAGGTGATGCACAAACCTCCTTATGCAGGGAACCCTGGTTACCAAATGATGATAACATATCTTAGAAATAAATTATTTTGGCCCAAATTAAAGGCATATTTAGTAGATTACCTATCTAAATAGTTGGAATGTCAACAGGTGAAGGTTGAATGTCAACATCCAACAGGTTTGTTACAAATTTCGCCCATCCCTGAAGGGAAATGGGAGGTAATATATTTGGATTTTATCATAGAAATATTCCCGAAGGAAGTATTCTGACTTCATGGAGTACCAAAGGTGTTCATTTCTTACCGATATGTCAAGTTTACATCAAACTTTTGGAAATCATTGTTTGCAGGGTTAGAAACCAAGATAAATTTCAGAACGAGCTACCACCCTGAAATAGATGGATGAAAAGAATGAATAAACCAATTCATTGAAGACATGTTGAGGATGTATGTCATGGAAAGGCCCACTAAGTGGGAATACTATTTTCCTCTGGTAGAGTTTACATACAATAATGGTTATCAGACCTCAGTCAAGATGAGCCCATTTGAAATCCTATATGGGAAAAGTGTACTATCCCTATTAGATAGGATAACCCTATGGATCATCTGATAGTAGGACTTGAAATGTTACAAGAAATGGAACAGAATATTGGAAAGGTACACAAGAACTTGAAGGCGGTGCAGGATTTCCAAAACAATTATGCTGACTTGAAGAGACAGCATAAATAATTTTCGGTCAGAGATCAGGTTTACCTCTGATTCAAACCCAAAAAGAGCTCACTGAGACTCAGAAGATGTACCAAATTAGCACCATGGTTCTGCGAAACCTTTAAAATCTTGGAAAGGATTGGATCCATGGCATACAAAATTTCTCTTCCAACACACTTGAGAATTCATAATGTTTTTCATATTTCATTGCTGAAGAAATATATACATGATTCCACTCATGTCATTGACTGGAATGTGGTGAAGGTGGAACTAGAAGGTGAATTCCAAGTGGAAACTCTATGCATTCTAGATAGGAAAGAAACAACACTTCGAAACTGGGTCGTCGCTCGGATTAAGCTGCAATGGAAGCACTTTATCCCGGAGGAGGGGACTTGGGAACTAGATGAAGATATGTGAAAGAAGTACACAGGTTTATTTCCAGAATCCATGGAGGAAGACTAAGAACACTGTGTAAAATGTTTCAATAAGTGGGCGTGGATGTAATATCCCTCGATTTATAAACATTATCGGTAATATTATTATTCCATTTTATTTTTTTGATGAGTTTGGATGATTGAGGTATCTGTCTAAACTATCCCTAGAGGACAGTTGTAAATGCTACATTTTTTCTTTAATGAATTTCAAAATGAAAGGGACAAGCCACATTAAAAAGGGAGACTATGCGTGCAAGAGGGGGAGACATAGAGCAATAAACCTAAGGGACGCACACTAGGCATTGAAACTCTTTAATGGCATCAGACAGACCCTGGAGAAATCTGGGGCGCAATGGTGACGAGGATTAAATGGAGAATGGACTGTAGCTACAAAATAAGATCGAAAAGAACCTAAAAGACCAGCGAATGCAGTAGTTGACAGGGATTCCTTAGGGAATGGACCATAGATGCAAACTAAGACCTAGGAAACCAAACTATAAGAGAGAATATGCAAGGAGGAAGGACGTTGTTGTTTATGCAGGGAAAGAATTAACTCTTACTGTGTGAGAACTCTGTGTTAGGTAAGATTTGAGAGAAATACTTATTGTGTGAGCACTCTGTGTTAGGAAAGTGATTTTTGCCTAGAATATTGAACTGAGGTTAGCTGTCTCTGCTCTTAGCACGCATAGTTTAGCTTGGGGATGATTGAGGACAGAGTAGATCTGTTCCTAATCTACGGTTGGGTGGAACATGGTTGTTCCCTTTTCATTGCGTCTTTCTTTACAAACAGGTTCCATTACTAGGTTTATGTCTTCACAAATCTATTGAGCTCCAGGTATATCTACAGGTGTGTAAATGTGTGTTTCAATGTTAATGCAATGATAGATACCGATTTTTAGGTTTCTAGGTGAAAATGTTGCTTATGAGTTGGTGTGTATTCATGCTCTGTTTTGAATGACTGTGATATGCATTTGGTAATATGGTTGCACAAATGGTATAATATTGTTTCTATAAAGAGTTACTTGGATGTTATATGATCCCTTCATTAATGACTAGTATAAGGGACCCCTGTTAGGGAAGTCAATATGATCTACTGGGTTAATGTGTTTAAATGTTGCACAATTATGAGTTCCTGATATACCCGTTTGATAAGCATAGATGTGGTTTGTTGATCGTTAATGTTTCATGTTTAAGTCTTGTATCACATATTGTGGCATGTGATTCAAGAACTAGAGTATGCACTCCAATGACGAAAATGATTTTGGTTCTGGGTAAGATGCAATTGTTTTTAACCTTTAAAGTTTTATTGGATCTAGGAGGATCGTTGCAAGGGAATATCGTTTAAAGGAACTAATATGTTTATTTGATGCCTGTGTTAAATTAGGGAACACGAAATGTAATGATCTATTTATTGGTTTCCTGCATTAATACATGAAGACTGAAAATGTGATTGAAGGATTTTTACTCTCTGCAAGAGTATACTTGGTTGCTTTATACCCCTAACATTATCACCTAGAGGCGAGGGATCCCCTATAGGGATGTATCAATGCTTGCTCTAGGTTTAAGCCCTTTTCCAGGTTATTGAGGTTTCTTGTGTATTGTTTTTAGAATAAATGGTGATCTCTGGAGGATACTTTGATGGCTGAGGTTTTCTTAAGAAAATCTAGGGTTTGAGAACCACCTTAGAAACCTTAAGCCTGAAATTGTCTCAAGCGATGTACTCTACCTAAGGCAGAGACACCATCGAGGGTTGGAAACTCCTTAGTCTTGACAAGAAAACACAGAGAATATAGGTGAAAAATTTTGGGTCGGAAGGCCCGTGGAAGCCTAAAAATTTTACAAAATGAGAGTGCTTCCACAATATGCATTGCAGAAAACAAAAACAAAGTAAAAGTTATAAGGAATTGGGGTGTTTCTGCAATCTGTATTGCGGAAGCGGAAATAGGGTTAGAAATATAATAAAGATAAGGATTTTTTTCAATCCGCATTGTGGAAAGTGGAAAGTGGAAGTAAAACTATAAAGGGATTAAGTGTTTCCGCAATCTGCAATTCGCATTGCAAAAAGTAGAAAGCGGAGGATACAATTGAGAAGTATGTGAGTGTTTCCGCAACTCGCAACATGCATGCATAAAGTGGAAAGTAAAACTTATAAAATAAAAGAGTTTTCGTAATCCATAATCCACATTACGGAATGTGAAAAGAGGAAAGGAAAATTGTAAAAATGTTAAGGTTTCTGTAATCCGTAATCTGCATTGTGGAATGCAGAAAGTGGAAAGAAAAAGTGTTGCAATCTAAGGGTTTCCGCAATCTGCATTGCAAAATGCAGAAAGAAAAATGGGAAAATTGTTGAAATATAAGTGATTCCGCAATCCACAAAACACATATGGAATGTGGCAAGCAGAAGGAAAATTTGTTAAATATCGAAGGTTTCCACAATCCGCATTGTGGAATGCAGAAAGCAGAAATAAAACTGTTAAAGTGTAAAGGTTTCCACAATTGACATTGTGGAATGCAGAAAGTGGAAAAGAAAATTGAGTAAAATGAATGGGGTTCTGCGATCCGCATTGTAGAAGCAGAAATGTGGAAGGGTAAGATTATAAAAGAATTAAGCGATTTCCAAAATCCGCAATCCACATTGCAGAAGGGAATTTTTATATGCGGAAGGACTGTTGCAGAAATGATTGAGCTTAGGAATGGATGTTAGAGGAATATTCATGGCCCATGTCTTATGTGAAATATTTTTTTTTTATATATACATTTTAGCAGGTTATATGGGTATTTTTAATTTGTTTGGTAGAAAATTGGATCCCCAACCCTTCAACCTTCCACCACCACCCTTTGATATTATGATGTTCGTACTTCTCAACCACAAGGCATTTTCACAAATTTCCCCGTTGAGTTAGCCTAAAAAATCATGTTGATTGACATTGAGGTTTTCAATGCCCAACTTGATTACAATATCCTCCTTGGATGTAGTTATATGTATGCAATGCGAGTCATTTCCTCCACCGTATTTTGACTCTTGATGTTCTCCCATAATGGGAAGATCGTGACCATTGACTAACTGATGTATTATGATCCTAAAGGATTGACCACTCTAGATCATGTACTCCCTACGATTAACACCACCATCGACATCGTATCCATCCCTTCCCTGTTTTTCATTGGCCCAGGAATCTTTACCAACACTCCTTTGATAGACACCTTTTTGTCCCTACCACCCCCTCCTTCGCTGACTGACATATCATATTTGTTAACTAGCACTTCTAGTAACATCTTGAACTCCTCGCAACCTCAACCACAACCCTAACCAAATACCTCTAGGAATTATTGGGGTTCATTCCTTGTACATATGATTCCCTTTCACTTTCCACCTTTTGACATTGTGAGTAAGCCATCCATGGCTACTCTCAACCTTCTGGGATTCACTTTGGGTATTCCCATGTGTTACTTGGATCCACCCACCCCTCCCACGATACCATAGATCATGTTGACAATAATAAAAATTATTGAGATGAGTTCACACCCCCCCTCTTGGTACACAATTGACTGCTTCTCCTACTACTACTAGCCCCCTCCTCCCTTGAATACTGAGGGAAAAGAACCCATATCCCTGGAAGAACCACATCCTCTTCCTACATTTTCTTTATGCTATGTCTAAGACCATGCGACATAGAATTGTCCATATTTTCCAATCCTTCGCACCCATAGGCGCACAATAGTTGAGATCGATGATGCTCCAGTTGTTAACATACCAACCATACCTACAATACAAAATAAATCACTACAAACCAACCACTCGTGTGCAGTTTGTGGTCTATATGGTCATTATTCCCATCTTTTCCCAAACTTTCCTGAGTACCGATCTCTACTCAGTGACCTTCACAAGTACTCCCATGATTATGAAATCACCGTCCTCAAGGATATCCACCCTCTGAACTCTTCCTTGGATATCAAAAACACCATTTACATGATCTTTACTTCTAGTAGTCCTTCCTCCTCATCGACCTTAGATATCAACAACACCATTTACATGATCTCTACTTCTAGTAGTCCTTCCTCCTCATCGAACATGGAAGATCCCTCTAATCTATCTCTACACCACTTTCATGATGACAAAGAGATCCTTGAAACTTCCATCGGTTTTACCCCATTTCACTTAGTCCACAGTGTGGAATCGATTCTTCCCGGTGAATGCCATTTTTCGTCACTCTGTCTTGTCATCGAAGTTCTACATAATACTTCACCATTAGAAAAAGGCCTACTTATGGTTGAACAAACTGATGAGGACCGTTGCGCTACTCTTGAAATGGTTGAAGCGGCTAAGACCTGGTTGAAGTTCGATTATGACTCCCATGTCCACCGATGCAACTTAAACAAGGGGGACCTTGTCCTCATATATGACCAAGCCCATGATAATACTGGAAAAGGGAAGTTCGAGTACATGTAGTATGGCCCTTATGTCATCCATCGATGTCTCAGCAAGGGGGAATACCTCCTTGCTGACTCTGACGGTTGCCTCTTGAAGAATCCCCACAATGGGATCTACCTCAACATATTCTATGCCTAAGTTGACCACTCTACATACCCTTATATCATAGTTTTTCTTTCTTGTCTTGCATCATTTTTACTATGAGTCTCATAGTTTGTTTCCTTGGTTTCTCTAGATGGATCCTACCTTGCCCTGTTATGTTGGTTTGCTAATGGTGCAAGTAGATGGTCTCCTAATCTTGCCTCGACTATGTGGGTCATTTATTCCCCATCACATGAGTTGATCCATATTGAAAAAATGTGTGTTGGTATTACTACCAACAACTAGGATGAGTACAATAGTGTCACTGGTCTCTTGACCACCACCCTTCACTTGGGTATTCTTCGCCTCAATGTATTCCTAGACTCCCAATTGTTTGTCTCCTACTTGCATAACTGTTATCGGGTACACAATCCCTCCATCTTTAGAAAGTTCCTGCGCACTAGACACTTGGTTAGACATTTTGAATCCATTTCATTCATGCATGTTCCCAAAATTCTCAATAGTGTAGCAAACCAAATGGCTGATGACGTTCTAGAGTGGCACATTAATCATCACATATAGGAAATAAACTGCATCACACATCATCATATATTCATGCATACATATGTCATATACAACATATAGGCATAATCATAAACAAGAGACTCATAAAAACCCATAAAAATACAAAATATGCATCCACATGCATTCATATCATATCATAATGTTCAGTACAAAATGAGAATCTCCATAGGATTTCTTGTCTGATCATACATATCATACAAAAATCCCCATGCTCAAACACATTGGGGGAAACATCACAAGCTTCTAGTCCAAGTCATCCTCCTCTGACTCTGTGTCCTTCTCAGTGTCCTCCTCCTCCTCTGTGCTCTCCTCCTCCATCAGCCCATCACCATGTTCCACCGCTTTGACATAATCAATAGAAATTGTGATTCCCCTCATTAGAGAGATCCACTCTGAAGGATATCTGTAGCACGCGACGATCATATCATTGTCTAGATACTGCCACCCATAGTCAGTGACCCCCTCCAATAGATTTTCCATGTCCAGACATAGTGAATCCAATGTATCACTCCCACACCTCCTCTTCCCATGCGAGGGTGGATCTAACCCCTCCACCCTGCCCCTCCGTCACAGGTATCCCACCGGAGGGTGCAGTCCCACGTTTGTAGATACACACACTATATCATCAGTATCTATCATATCTACAATATAGATACCACTATGCTAGTAAAATATATATCACTGAAACCACATAGAGTCATGTATACATACCATCAGGTCCCTAGACCTGTTCAAGATGTCGAGGCATCTTCACATCTCCTTGGTAGTCCATCCCTACGTATAGATAATACTCTATAAGGATAGGAAGTTGTCACCACTGTGCAAAAATCTAATGAGTGAAGAAATGACCCACCAAGCCTCCTTCCTCTCTAATCATCATCTCGCACCATCACCTCATGCGAGGCTCGTGAGGTCCCCCACCATGTACTACCAGATGTAGTCGCAGTTTTGGTCACCTCGATTTGTGTGCTACCATGCAAATCAAGCCCTGTATGTATCGGCATGTTCACAATCCATCTGCTCCATCCATATTGAAAACTTGGCCTTATTTTACTATCATTCACCGTCTTGCAAGGAGGCCCCACCAGTATTCCACTGTTATTTTTTATTCATATCAGCCATGTTCACAACATTGTCCCTTTTTGTACATCAAACACTTCCTCCTTGATTGACTGACCATTACAGAGTTTATGTTAATATCTTTTCTTACTCCTACAAGAATGAAAAGATTTCCAAGCACGCTTGCTTCCTTTCATGCTCGTTAAAGTATTTGAAAGGGCGTCTATGTGGCCTCGTTTATCTCCTTTTTTGGACTACGTAAACTATTTAAAGAAAATCACCACCAAAGAACATTCCAGCTAGGATCGGTTCCCCTTGTATCCTTTTATGCATTTTTGTACATTGGGAATGTAACTTATGAAAAATATCACTTATGGGTTGTATTTAAGCTCTTTTCCATCCCTCTCATAAAGAAAATATCATCGAGCAAACTTGTTTTCGTTCATGCTTATAAAAGTATTTGAATGACCGTCCAAATTAGTATAGGTTTAACCTTTTTCAACCTGGTTGGACTACCTATAGAAAAGAAGTCTCTTTGTCCCTTTCATCTAGGAGATATCCCCTTTGTACACTTTTATCCTTTTTCAGACTTATGAGACTACTGTACAAAAAATAAACCCATTCGATTCTTCTTCCTATTTTCATACTCTCTAAACATGAAAACACCCTTGAGCATTTACCGTATTGGGATTGACAAAAATCCACGAGATAGTATCATACTTAGCATACTTCTATCCCTTCTTCGAGCTCCTTAAACTATGAAGAAGGCCCAAACGGTGCCTTTAGGTGCCCACATATATTGCATATAGTCTCCCCTCATGGAAGCATTTATCCTAGTGGGTCACATTTTTTCATATTACTCTGCAATGAGTCTCCCTTGGATCCCCTGGATATCACTTGTCTAGTTACTTTCCCAAGTATCTCCAATTGCATCCATATCCCCGGTTCCAGCCCATGAGTTAGTATCATCTGCTTCCAGGTCATCCTTGCCATCATACTCTGAACAAAGGAATTTTGATTCCCCCATATTCCCATGCCCATGTTCCCCATTCAGTGTCTCAGTCCCTTTACTGTTCCACATATTTGGTTGTCCCCCTCGCGATTCTATCAATTAGGAAATCTCGTGGCCTTGGTAATTGCAGGTATCCCTATGTTGACATCAACACATCTATTCCAAAGGATAAACCCAGAGGTCCCTGTATCCTGGTTTCATCCACCTCATTGATGATTTCCTTGGACCACTTGAAAGGAGTCCTTAGTGCCTTCCGAGTTGGTTGTGCCTCAAGTGCTCGAATTCAATTCCATAATCACACCATTGAGATTCGTATAGGGTATTGGTTCCTACATTATTTGGTCGAAGACCCGGGTTGTCACTCTACTCTAGCACATTAGTGAGTATATTTTGGGACCGATACAGTTTCATGTCCCTTGTGATTTTCGAGCTGTGTTGGCGACAGTGTTCGGAAGCCCCTCAATGTCATGCTTCCATGTATCTACAGTACTTGATTTGGTTTATTGTACCTCAAATATTCTGACTCATAGTCATTGAGTCCATATAGTTGTATACACCTCCATATTCAACAGAGCATCAATTGTGGTGATATTGCATTCCATGAGAATTCCATTGTTCCTATGTACCCGTTATTCATATCAGTATATGTATTTAGCCTCACATTGAGGCCCCTATTATTTAATTCCAGTTGTATATATTGATCGGCTCCTAGTATTCGAGCCTTTATACCCATTTGTATATTGAGACATTGATACAAGCATGGGTATGCCCACCTCATCCATATATATGTCTGTGATTATATGTACCTCATCCATTTTTGAGAAGTAATACAAACCAAAATCCGCTGTAGTTTAAATGAGGAAACTCCGACTCCTCCACGGTTCCCTCTGGTTTCTCTATAGTTTTCACCATTTATCACTTGATCCTATGATTTCTATTGGCCATATGATTAGATCCTTTCCTCACACATTAGGGGCCAATGTTTTAACACCAAAAAATGTTCACCTAGCTCTCTATGGTCCAAACCATAATTATACATCATAATCCCACCATTATTCCCTCCATTTTTACCTTCACAACTAAAATTCCACCAAAAATGGTCCAAAACATTATTATTCCTTTCCTCATAAATACATGGAAGTTGAGAATTTATTGTGACATATCCCCACTCTCTCCAAAAAGGACCAAAAAAACCCTAAAATGAGAATGGGTAAAAAACCATGGACAAATACCATACACAATAAAATACCATGCGTCAAAAAACCTTGGATCATCCTATAAATACATTGTGAAGGTCTACCCAAAAACACTTTTCACTTTCTGTCAACATTAGATTCCTTACATTTTCTGAAACCTTTTGTCCATCACATCCTTTAGCCTCACTATCCCACATTGCACGTCGAGTTATCTCAGTGTAACCATTAATCCCTTTTTTGGTAACAACCCTTTGTTAGAGACACATGGAGACGAGGATCGTGGGGAGCCTATGGACCATTTCCTCAAATGGATGCAGTGTCCCATTTTAAAGGTTTTTTTTTTGTTTTATTGCATTCATTAGATTAAATATTATTGTTGTTGCCATTGCTTATTGCTGCAAGTCAAGGTTGAGAAATCTCTCGCACCATGAACTCTACCCTTAGATCCTGTTGATCTAGGGTAGGTTATTTTGCATGCATTAGGGGAGAAATACCCACTACAAAGCAGTTTATTATTGTTGGTAATATTAACATCTCTCAAGGGGATGTTAAAACTCGGTGCACTATGGATTCCAAAGATCCTATATTAGAATTTTTTGTCAATAAATTGGAAGAAGCATCTCTATTTGACTTTCCTCTGATTGAGATAACACATACTTGGATAAATACTAGGTTGGGTGATAAGTCCAAAGCCAAAATACTAGACCACTTCCTTCTTGATGAATGTATGATTCAATTTTCTTCTTGCATCAAGCAATAAATTTCTAGTGGTGGTGACTCAAACAATCACCTAGTTTTTCTCAAAGTGAAAGGGGATTTCTGTAAGCCACTTTCCCCATTTAAGTTCAATGCTTTGTGCCGATACAAAATAAATATTTATGTCATATCATGAATTCAAGTTGGGTTCATTATCATATTGATCATCATCAATCGGTAGATTTTCAATTCTTGAACAATCTTAAAACATTAAAGTCGCTCACTATTCCACTGATAGAAAGATAAAAAGGAAAAGGAGTTGGTAAAGATTGAAGTTCTCCTAGACTCATATTAATTTGTTGTACTCCAAATCAATTTAACTTAATTGAACATAAATTATATGTTAAGGAACTTGAATCCTCTAGTAGGAATCTTTTGTAGGATAAAGAGGCAACTCTCAGGCTTAAGAGTCATGTTGTATGGTTGCAAAAACGTGACAACAATTCAATTAAAAGGAAGGATGATGTTAGGCCTATCTCTCTATTAAATTATGTTTACAAATTGATTGCAAAAGTTATTGGGAATAGAATTAGAGGAATTTTATTGAAACCCATTTCTCCTGAACGATTTTCCTTCCTTAAAGGAAGATGAATTCATGATGCTATTAAAATAGCATAGGAAGTTACCCATTTAGAAAAGATCAAACACATTCTGGAAATTGTCATCAAAGATGATCTATCTAAAGCGTATGATAGAGTGGATTAGACTCTTCATATGATAGTTCTAATACAAATTGGATTCTATCTTGACGTGGTGAACTAGATTCTATCTTATGTGCAAACAGTTAGTTTTGATGCGCTTATTAATGGATCGACCTCATCTTTCTTTCGACCTGGCAGAGGAGTTAGGGAAGGGTGTCCATTAGACCCTTTCTTATTCATTTTTGTCATGGAGGGTATTAGTATATCGATCATAGTAGCTAGAGTCAATGAAAATTTAATGGGACTTCACTTTGGAGGTATAGATTACATCTCTCATCTACTGTTTCTAGATGACATCCTACTCTTCTCGAATGGATCCATAATTTAAATTTCTCCTATATATCTTCTCGAAGGATACATGTATGATTTGCAATCCAATTAAGTACACAATCTCCATTATAAACATGGATCAATAGGTCAGATATTGGATTGACTCTCAATTTGATTTCGAACCATCATATGTTAATTAGGGTCTAAAATATTTGGGGTTTATTTTGAAACTCAATGATTACTATATTAAGGATTGGGAATGTATTATTAGTAAATTTGAGAGACAATTATACTTATGGTGTAATAAGTTGATTTCAAAAGCTAGCATGCTAGTGCTCCTCAACTCTATTATGGAAGGTATTCTTCTTTATTGGGTAACCCTTGTGCACATTTCGACTAGTTTTTATGAAAGCATTAGGAATCTCTGCTTCAGTTTCCTGTGAATATGGGAAGATGATAAAACTTTCCACTGGGTTTCTTGGAACTCACTTACATTACCCAAATCTTGTGGTGGTTGGGGCTTAAAACATTCGATTTGATTTTCTCCAAATCTCTAGGAACAAAAGGTATCTAGCGGGTTTTAAAAAGGGATTGTTTGTGGTTCAAAGTGGTTCAATATAAATATATGCTCTCGGTGTCTATTTTACAATAGAATCGAAGTAGAACCAAATTGATGAGGAGCATATCTATTATGTGGAAGTATCTTCTATATGCATTTGATCTTGTTGGTGATTGGATCTCCTGGGAAGCTGGTCATGGTATACTCTTCCGACTAGGACTTAATCGCTAGATAGGAAGTAATGACAATAATATTCTCTCGGAGCAGGTGCCCTCTTCTCTTGTTGACAAAGTACTCGTATTTTTATTTAATATTCATGTTCCTATCCAATCTACACCACGTATCCAAGAGTGGATTTTTGTTGATGACTTGGGTTTAGCAAATGATGATAGGGATCAATGGGAGGAATATATTATAACCCTTAAAGATAGTTGTGTATGTCTTACTAATAAGGAATACTCCTTGATATGGACTAAAAATGATGATGGAGGCATTTACAAGCCCAATATTTGATACCATATTTTGTGCACATGTAAAGATATCTCACCTCTTGAATGATGGTATAAGGACATTTGGAGCCTCAAATGTCCCCTCAGGCCGAAGCTATTTGCGTGGCTTATCTTAGCTGGTAAGGTCCCTTTGTGGGACAATATTTTGAGGATATATGGACTTTGACCTAGTAGATTCCTTCTTTGTAAATCTAATGGGGAAGCTATCAATCATATTTTCCCTCATTGTACAAATTTGAATGTTATGTAAAGGTATGTGTCTCGGGTATTGGGCATACATTTTAAATGGGAAGGGTTTGCTATTAATGAGGCTTTTCACCAATGGTTCAATTGTTCTTCTTTTAGAGAATGTAAGGCCCTCCTAGCATTGATGGTTTTGGGATCTTGGCTCACCCATAAAAAAGTGTTATTCTAGGGTTTATACATTCCTCCCTATATAAATGCTTCCAAGAGCCTTGCTATCCTCGAACACTTTTTGCAGGGTGAGGATAATTTCCCAGTGAGAAGGATTGTGACTAAATAGATTGATAAGTTGAAGGTATGGTGCTACTATGATGGTTCATCCTAGGGAAACCCGAGTGCCAAGGGTGTGGGTGACATCCTGTATCTATCAAATAGGCATTGTTTCAAATTCTCTATAGGTGTTGGAGCTTTCGTTAATAATAAAGCTTTTGGATGTCAGGATGGTGGTGAAACTGGAAGTTTCTAAAGAGATTAGGAATTTGTAGATTTTTGGGGACTCTCACATTGTCATAGATTGGTTCCAACATAAAAAGTCTCCCAAAAACATCTACCTTAGGCCCATTTTTTATGATATTTGTAGGTTGATGCACTCTCTCAATGAGGTCTCATTTCAACATATATATAGAGAATGAAATGTTCTTGTAGATCATCTCTCAAAATTGGGTTTATTGTTTGTTTTGGATTTATCTTATACTGAGAGGGGGGTTGAATCAATATAAAGCACAAACATAATTAAACACAATTGTGCATGGAGACCAAAGAATAATTATATGTATATGTATAGATAAAATGAATTATTACATCAGTGGTAGAGTACAATATCCAAACATGAGAACCAACCTGATCCATAAGAAACAACATGCTAGTTACAAGAACCAACCTGTAATGACCTTGATCTGCGCAAGAACCAACTCATGAACTTCATGCACCAACCTAAACAAATGTTTAATGTCTTACTACGCAAGCTCTAACTTGTAGAAATCAGGCACCAACCCATGGAATACTGCAATCTCCAATTGTTTCTTCATATACCAATGAATGGAAGCACCCACTCCCATATTATATTTACTAGCTCCTATTGGAAGGAGCCTCTAACCCCCTAATAGTTTTACCAACATTTTTCTTCTTTTTCATCTAGTATGTAGACATTATTTAAGGTTTTTGTTGTGGTTGCTACTGAACTACCCATATCTTTGTATTAATTTATTTTTCACTTCTAAGAATCAAGGGTGATACTATGTCCTTGGTCACACATTTTACTCACACTAAAGATATTATGCTTCATATTATCGACTAACAATACATTGTTCACTTTATTTTTTCAGTTTCCAAGACTAACCATGCCCTTACCAATAATTTTCGCTGATCCATTGTATCCAAATTACACATTTCCTCCCTTCTCTTCTTAAAATTCAATAAATTTTTCTTATCTCCTATCATGTGCTTGGAACATACACTTGGGCCTCCACCACTTCAATCCTCCATGCAATGACAAGCTCACAAGGACAATGAAAATATTGGGAAAGATCACTAATGGATTCCTCAAGGAAAAAGAGATGCATACTCAAGCATATAAGAATGGGGCAAAAGTTCACTATCATATATTTACTCTCCAAAATGATCCTCCTCCAATTCTTCACAATAGATCAATATATATCCCCTCAATAGGAAATGAAGGGCCAAATGAGAGTGTTTCCTGACATATGGAAGGCCAAGGATCAAGTCATTCGTTACTTGATGAGGAAAATCCATTGTTTTTTTTTTGTTTTTTTAGCATAAAACCCAATGTACGTGGGTGACAGTGGTGGAAGCTATGTATACGCAAGTTGTAGACTTGTGACGCACATGTATATTCAAAAGTGTTTTTTAAGGGGTTAAACTGGAGCATCAGATAAATGATGATTAAATGGGGTATAGTGAATCTGCATAAGGACAAGGAAAGGCCATCAAAGCATGTTGTATCACGTGTGTCAATAATGCTATAAAAATTGACATAATGACTCAGTCACCTCAATTACATGCTTTTAATAGATATTGATCACATAAAACTTAATTTACCTCACTATACATAACAAGGAGTTCACCTCGACTAGAATGGGTCATTACCCATAGTTTACAAATGACGGATCAACTTCAATTATATGGAAATTGAACTTATTTTAATAACATCGACCCTGGCCATATCTTAACACTGACCACACTAGGTATCGACTCAAACTTACGATCGAACATAAAAAAAGGCCCATACATAGTTTTACACGTTACACTGACCATGGTCCATATTTGTAAAAGACTCGACGACCACACATGATTTGATATTGAAATAAAATGACATTTAAACCAATAATACTCAACCACCATAAAGAAAGTACCATCGACCCAAGAACTTGAACATCTACTATACGTTTTCTCAGTGTATCAAACCAACTTAAAAATTTTAAATAGATGAAAACAATCGATCAACTACAGTGATCGGTGGTCTATTGGTTATCTCCGACTTTGTTGACTACCAATTGAACTCTTTCAAGCTAGTGTATCTTTGACCATCTATCAATTCTCCTTCAACCAAGTGCATCGCCGATCCACACCACTCAACTGATGCTAGGGTTGTTGTATAATAACTGTCGATTGTAATTTGCTGTTTTTATGATACTTTAGATGGAACCTGCATGATTCAATACTTACTAGTTGATTGATCAATGTTTCTTTTATGAAAACTGAAGTGTTGGTGAATAGTCAATAGATTAATGAAATGGAAGCTGGCTGCATTTTTCAATGCAAGTGCTTTGTCAATAAGTTGACCAATCTTTATTGGTCCTTTTATTCAATTATTCCTTCCATTGCTAGTCCGTTTCCATCAAGAAAATAAAAACAAGTAGTCGATTGATCTCAGTAGGAGCATATGTGGTTGGTGTGACATGAGCCGATGGATTATTTCTTTTTCTATAACTATTGTTTGATGGGTCGACTAACATATGTTCAAAGCAACGGGTGGTAGACGTGAAGCTGGTCGTTAAGAGATTGTTTGACTACTTCCTCTGATTGACAAACAATGAGTCCCTTAGTTTTCTAGGATAAGAAATTACATCAAACTTATCAATGTCGTTCCAATCAGTGTCTCATGTCCCCATCCCAATAAGACTACTAGTAAACAAAGTTTCACCAACTTATTAGTTCCCTAGGTTGAAGTGGAGGCATTAAATTTTGAAATAAGGGAGCCATGAGACCCAAGATGACCTTATTTTACCGTATACACATTAAATTTGGCGTTGTCCTTTTTCTTCCTACGACCCAAGTTCATCCCCCTCTCTGGCGAGTGCAACGAAGCCCAAGATATCTGCCCAACAAAGCAGATCCCAGTCAACAACACCTGCAACACAGATGCCATCTTACCCAAGATATCTCAGTTCTTATGGATAACTTCCAGAACCATGTTTCCGCAGTTTGTGTGGGAGGGTGTTTAAGTCCTTGTTCCTACGCCAAGGTCTCCAACAAATACTGGGAATGTGGGTTGGTGGTTTGCACTTTAGATATCAATATTGAAGTATTACTCACCCTTAGTTATGCAACCTTACGCAAATTCATAGTGAACAATCATCACGGATATATTCATTACTTGAAATACAACATTCATATAGTTATCTCTTTAAAACAAAATAACCAATCAATCATTAACACAGTAAATAGGCACTTGCCTAAGCTACTCAACATTCACACATATACACAGCATGTAACGTGGAAACCTATTCGGGAAAAAACCACAAGGTTCTATTCATTTGGCATTGGCATGAGAAAATAGATGCACCTTTTGTCTGTACATAAAGCTATAGACTCTGTTCAACATATTCTCTTCTATATCTATAGACTTCTTTTCCCTCGCATGCTCTCTATTCTTCTCTATCTTTATCACTCTACTCTACTCCTACTCAGAGATCCACACACAACCTGGATCAACTCGAACTTCTCTATGTTATATTTTTATCATTCAAGCTAGCATTATCTTAGGATATTATCTGAGAGAATAACATGCACAGCAATAAACACAAGAGACAAGAGACACAAATAATTTTCTCGAGGAAACCATAAAGGAATAAACCCCACAACTTCCTCAAAGATAGAATCAGCACCAAAAGTAAAACCCGAAAACATAAAGATGATATCCTGACAGTAGTAGTCTCTTTCTCTGATCCCAGCTTCTTCTCTCTCACTCATGCGCCCTAGTGAGAGTGTGTGTGCGATAAATAGAGAGTCTCACTCTCTATTTATATTCTTACATTCACTTAACCTTTAACTCTATTATGTAGACTCGAGTACCCACAACTGAGGTACTAATGACCTGACTTACATGAACTCACCTAGGGCTGACTTCTCTAGGAGAGCCTAATAACCCTAGTGTCCCACAACTACAGGGACTTTAACCCTTGATCAATAGGAGGGTTGCTCACAATGAATTTACATGAATTTTTTACATTATTGAATCTCTCAGTAGGAACATCGGGGCATGACATGACTCAATTACATTACAGACACTTCTCAGAATAAAAATTGGGGTACAATACATAAGATATACGACAGAATACATTCCAAAGTTACAAATACATCAACACTCCCTCTTAACTAGGAAGGTATTCTCTCGACACAATTTATCAGCACAAGTCTTCTTCTCTGTATCATCTGCATCATCATTGAGTTCTCGTCATCTTCGTCTTCAAGTCATCTTCATATGGATCTGGATCATCACTCGATCTGGATCATCATCACTGGATCTCGATTTGGATCATCATCACTGGATCTGGATCATCACTGTTTGATCATCATCACTGGTGCTATCTCTTGATTCTTCTTATGACAGGAAGTTCTACAAAGCTAGCCCTTTTTCATGCTGGTTGTAGGCCTAGCCTCCATGTAGGTCTTCTTCAACACTTATATATGACCCTAAGTCAGAATGGTCCGCCTAACACTTAAAACTGACCATGAGAGGAACACATCCAACACCATGTCAGAAAGGAACGCCCAACATTCACATATGACCATGATAGGAACCAATCCAGTCATGTCATAAAGGCCCAGTGCTCACATCCGATCATGGGAGTAACACATCTAAGAACGATACCGTAAAGGCTCAGCACTTATATATTACCATGGGATGAACACATCAACCATGTAAGAAGGGATCAACACTTATATCTTACCATGAGATGAACACATCACCATGTAACAAGGTCTCAGCACTTATATCTGACCATGGGATGAACACATCAACCATGTCAGAAGGGATTAGCACTTATATCTGACCATGTGATGAACACATCAACCATGTCAGAAGGGCTCAACACTTATATCTGATCATGTAGGATGAAAACATCCCGTAGTCACATCAGAATGGATCTGCACTTATATTTGATCATGTGGGATGAACACATCCCCCAGTCACATCATAATGGCTCTCAGTCCTAGAATGAGTATTCCTGGTAACTGACCAGGTACCTCCATTCTCCTAGAGAATGGCATTCATCGCTTATATCTGATCATGTGGGATGAAAACATCCCGCAGTCACATTAGAATGGCTCAACACTCACATCTAACATGGAAGGAACCAATCCTCTCACCATGAAAAAATGGCTCAGCCCTTACATATGACCATGGAAGGAACCAATCCTCTCATCATGTCAGAATGGTTCTCAGTCCCAAAATGAGTATTCCTGGTAACTGACCAGGTGCCTCCATTCAGAGAATGCAATTCCACGCTTGTATCTGATCATGTGAGAACACATCTCACAGTCACCTCAGAATGGCTTAGCACTCACATTTGAGATGGAAGGAACCAATCCTCTCACCATGACAGAATGGATCAGCCCTTACATTTGACCATGGAAGGAACTAATCCTCTCACCATGTTAGAATGGATCACGGACTCATCACTTCCCCTTGGAGGGAACCTTGATCTGGAGAACACCAAGCTTCTCCCTGAAGTATTCAAACTTCACTCTGGCCAATGGCTTAGTCAACACATCAGCTATCTGTTCATCTATCACAACATACTAGAGCTTCACTACTCCTCTTTACACCATATCCTTGATATAGTGATATTTGATCTCGATATGCTTCGACTTGTCATGGAACACCGGGTTCGTAGACAACTTCACACAACTCTAGTTGTCGCAATATATACAAGTAGCATCCAACTGGAGATCAAATAAATTAGATAGTAGCTTCCTCAACCATACTGCCTCACAACTCACTGAACAAGATGCGACATACTCTTCTTCAACTGTACTTAGTGCCATGCAAGATTGTTTCTTGCTAAACCAAGAGATCACACCTAATCCCATACCAAAGCAACAACCTGAAGTGCTCTTCCTATTGATGGCATTTCCTGCCCAATCTGAATCAACATAACCTTCCAGGTTAATCTTCTGATCAACCTTATACTTGAGCACATAATCAACTGTACCCTTTAGGTACCTAACTGCATGCTTTGCAACCATCAGGTGAACATGTCTCAATGTGTTCTCAACAAAAAAAATATCTGGTCTCATATTCGTCAGGTACATCAAGGATCCAATCATCTGACAATACATTGTTGCATCAACCGACTTTGATGCAGCTACAGTCAATAGTTTCAGGTTTGATGCCATAGGTGTGGTCATGCAGTCCATCATCCTGAACCTCTTCAGGATCTTTACTGCATACTTCCCTTGTCCGAGGGATATTCTGCCACACCTCCATGCCTAGAAAGTAATGCAACATCCCCAAGTCCTTCATCTCGAACTCAGTAGCAAGTTTCCTTCTTGCAACTTTAAAGAGTTCCTCTTTTCTGTCAGGAACAAGTCATCAACATATAACAGGAACATCACTGGTCTTCTACCTTTAACCTTGAAGCAAATGTTGGAATCCTCTTTACTCTTAGTAAATCCTAGAGTCGTCAGTAATATGTCCATCCTATCGAACCTCGGGATCTTTTGCAATCACTCCCTCTAAAGTGGAGCATCATACTCCCTCTGTCTTTCGTACTCTATGCACTGAAACATTCTGCACCGGAGTGACAAGTAGCTTCATCTTCTACTATTATGTATCCATCTGAGGTCACTGGATACCAAGATCCTCTATCTTGAAATTTTTCAAAAGTTCTTCTCACACCCATCTGTGAGCTTGTCATCTTCTATAGACTTTCATCTTCAACCTTATAGCAAAGGTTTAGATCTTCATCAAGCTCCTCATGTATCTGTTATCCCATGGGTGTCTTCTGAGCTCGTACAAGGCCTTCTTTCATTTGCACACATGATTCCTCCTGTCATGTGTATTTCTAGTCGCTGCAAATGTCTCTTCATAGTCTATGCCTTCTTTTTGTGAGAAGCCTCGTGCTACGAATCTTGCCTTGCATCCCACGATGTTTCCATCTACTGCATGATGGAACTACAAACTTCCCTTCACGTATCGATACTGCATCCTAGACATCATTCTTCTTGAACTGGTCTTCCCTTTCTTCTTGGTTACTTCTTCATAGCTGGAAGGTTATGCATCAATGATGTCACTGCATTCGTCATATTAGTCTTCATCTTGTATTATTTCTCGAAGTGTCGTCACTTGTTCTTCGGAACAAGTCTCAACCTTCTTTGCTTGTAGGTGATTGTACGCAATATTTCCTACAATTCAAATGCATTTGTATGGTTAGAAACATTTCATATGAAATATTCATAATGGAAAATTCTTATGCATAAATATATGATCATGCAACTATTTTATCCAATACAACATTCATCCATATCTCACGGAAACTTTTCTAGATGCCTTCCATCTCTACCAGGACAACATTGAGATTGTACACTAGTCCAATATGTCAAAAAAGAGGTTTCATTCTAGATAAGTAGCGATGGAGAGTTGTATAGCACCATGAGCTACTTACCCATCACATGTGTATTACTATTATACTGTCATTAATGCAAACATTCTAGCATGCATAATACATCAATTGAATAAAAACAAATGCATAACAAAACAATATCATAAAATGGCAATTGAATACTTATCTTTATTTTTTTCGTGGGTAGACTCCTTCTTTCAGCTTCATCATCTTCTTCATTCATAAAAACATCATTTCTTATCCAAATGCTCAATATGGATAAGAGGTTCTTCAAGAGTTGAGATCTTCATATTCCTCATCGCTTGAGGTATCTTCTTTGGATGGTGAGAGCTTGGTTTTCAGTTGCTCCCATATTCTCTTCTCTTATTATGAGTCGAGTTCTTCTTCTTCCTAGAGTCTGCTGAAAGTAATCACTTCCTTCTAGCACACATTCCTTGCATGAATGAATCCCATGATCCTGGGAGGCCATTCAAGGTGGCTATCACCACTTCTACATTTTCCACTTCTTCTTCTATTGCTACAAGTTGTTCTTTGATTTGAGATACCCTTGTAAAGTATGACTGTATGGTCTTTGCATTCTGGATCTTCACATTCTACAACTGTTTCCTTAAAGTCATCTTCTAATTTATGTTCTTCCCTTCAAATAGCTTGGTCAAGGAGTCAAACATCTCTTTCAGTGTCTTTAGGGAAGACAATTGTGGTATAAGGTGATCCTTTATTGAATCAGCAATGATCTTCTTGACCTTGACCAAGTTCTTTTTGTGTAAGGCTTTTAGCCTCATCTCCCTCTAGAAATAGAACCTCTCTACTTATGTAGGTGTCCAATTCATTTTCTTCAAATAGATCATATACTTCCATGCTTGGAAGTTGTCAACTTCTCCAAGCTTATCATTAAGCTGATGTGATAGATCACTTTGAAATGAGAACCTCAAATGAAAATAGCAAAAGATTAGATCCTACCGATTTGAGGTGTCTGTCCTAGTTCCGAAGCTGGCTGATCCAGGGTTTGTCAGAGAAACCCTAATTTTCAAAACTTGGAATCTTTCAGATATAATTGGATAGAAAGATAGAACTCTTCAAGGTGAGCTGTCCAATGTACTCATTTTTTGAAAACAGTGGAGGGAAGCTCTCGGAACAGGAAGCCCTAGTTTACTAATTTCTTCTACAGAAATGCCTAATATTGTTTCTGTGGTATCTCAACAATTATGGCTCCTATATTTCTAAAATTTCATAATCAAGTAGCCTTGTTAGTCCTTGTTCCAAAAACATAGGTTTCAGAAGAATTGGTTTCACCAATTGGGACATATGATCATTTTCCCAAGGTGACCTGTTTCAGGACTGTTCAAAATAGCGAAGTTGTACGGACTTCCACGTGTCACTGTTTCATGTTCTGTGTCTGAAAATTGTACCAAAGAAATTAAAGTCCATTCCATTTCTAGAAAATCTTGAGAAATTTCATTTGGACCTTGGTATCCTCAAATATAGAAATTATCTCCATGTGTCCTATTTATGGAGGAATCCCGGGAGAGGCGGGAGCACTAACTTGGAGGAATCATATCTCCTAGAATATAGTGAATATGAGGCTAAAACATGGAACCAGTGTACATCATGATTTTATCTTCGACCTGTGAAATTTATGGCCCCTGAGACCTTTTCAATCCCCATATATAGCAAATGTACCAAAAATTATCAGTTTTAGTATTTAGGGTTTTTCCAGCTCGGGGTCAAACTAGGGTTTGAATTTCCCGGAGTTTCACCCAACCAAAAATCTTGACCAAGGTCTCTAAAATTCGATTTTTATGAGGAGAGAAATCCTATTTCGAGCTCACTCAAAAATTCCTCTTCTGTAAGAAGCCCTAATTTCCCGCACCAAAAACTGAAAATGGTCGGAATCAAATTCCGCTTTGACAGAAAGATGCGCCCTTCAATGGAGAGTCAGCCTAGCATAGTTTTGTTGATGGATTATGGAGAGAGACCCAAAAATTAAGAATCCCTAGATTCTGCAGTTGCACACTATCTTCTTCTCAGGTTAGCTCTGATACCATGTTATATTTTTATCATTCAAGATAGCATTATCTTAGGATCTTATCTGAGAGAACAACATGCACAACAATAAACACAAGAGACAAGAGACACAAAGAATTTTCCTCGGGGAAACCATAAAGGAGAAAACTCTGCAACTTCCTCAGAGATAGAATCAACACCAAAAGTAAAACCCAAAAACATAAAGATGACCTCCTGACAACAGTAGTCTCTTTCTCTGATCCCAACTTCTTCTCTCTCACTCATGCACCCCAGTGAGTGAGTGTGTTTGTGATAAATAAAGACTCTCACTCTCTATTTATATTCTTACATTCACTTAACCTTTAAATCTATCATGTAGGCTCGAGTAATACTAACTTAGTTATGTAGAGTCGAGTACCCACAACTGGGGTACTAATGACCTGAATTACATTAAATCACCTAGGGCCGACTTCTCTAGGAGAGTCTAATAAGCCTAGTGCCCCACAACTGCGGGGAATTTAACCCTTGATTAATAGGAGTGTTACCCACAATGACTTTACATCACTTGTTTACATTATTGAATCTCCCGATAGGAACATTGGGGCATGACATGACTCAAATACATTACAGACACTTCCCAGAATAAACATCAGGGTACAATACATAAGATATACGAGTGAATACATTATGAATTTACAAATACATCAACACTCTATATGTCTTGGCACTCAGCTGCAGATCCACTTAGTGATCTAGAGTTACCTACTCAAAGCTGTTGTATCCTCTATTCAACTCTAAAAACATATAAACAAGAACTAGCTAATAGGATACTAATTTACCGAATAACCCATGTACAACTTGGGTTTCTCCTTCTATAACCTTATTACAGACTCAATATATTCCCATACATGCTTGTTACAGTCTCAATCATGACTTGATACAGACTCTAACAGACTCAGCTACAGTCACTATCTCAACCGACTTACTATATTCATCCCACAGGTTGTCTTTCCTATTCTAGCAAAATATGACCAAAGAGGTGCTATCGGCCTTACTTACAAAAACTCCTTTACCTATGTGGTTCTTGTCAGCTCTAGTCGAGCTTGTACCCACGATTGCTAAGGGATGCTGCTTCTCTGCATCATGCCTTACTGTCACTTTTTGGACGTCACCTTATCTACATTCCTGCTTCCGCGAATATTCGGCCATGTCATCACATCCCGTGCTCTGTACTTCCATCATAGCTTACAAAACTGGTGCAGCTTCCTTGTCCCAGGCCTTCTCTTTTCCTTTCTCCTTTTCTTCCTTCTTCTGTTGCATCATCCTTCCCCTTTTTCTTTGATATTGTTTCCTATGTCACAACTCCTTCTTCTTCTTCCTTGTACTCTTTTTCCCTTACTTAGGCAGAATTCCATATGAATTCTTCTCTTCTATCTTGGGCCCAACAGAACCCAAACACTCACTTGTGGCTCGTCCCGAGCCACGCGAGCTATTGCTCCATAAACTGACTAGCATGAATTTTGGTATGAAAATCCTACATGATTTTCAATAGCTTTTCTTTTTTCTTCGTGTAGTTCCTCAACTTTATGCATGTGCTCCACCAGGTCGAAACTGACGTGTTTCGGCATATTTCTTTCAACTGAGTCTGCGACCTTGTGCACATTTTGGTGCATAGGATGAATTATCCCTTTGAATCTTTTCTCTTATTCCTATAACTCTACTATATTTTCTTCATGATGTTGTTGCTGTGTGCACAGCGCAGTGGTTTGTTGTTGCAGGCTACACATTTCTGCGGTTTTGACCTTTTTCTGCTGCAAGGCTAGCTTTTTTATCTCATTCCTCTTCTGTGTGATATTTGCTTCCAACACATTGAGGTCCCTTGCAATCTTCTGCGATTTATCATCATCCATTAACGTTTCCCAAGTCTGGGAAACTTGGTCTACTGCCTTGGCACATGCGCGTTTGGCATTTTCAATTTCATTTGTAGCCGCTATAGTTGCATCTTGTATTTGTGTCGATACTTCTGGAGGTGTGTTGGGTGTCCTTTGCTCCTCTAACTGCACTAATTTTTTCTTAAGGTTTGTTACTAATTCTACTAACTGTGCTATTTTGGCATTCGGGGCCATTTCCAGTGTTATTCCTTTGCCCTCCAAGCTTCTACAAGTGAAAGAAACTGCTTCATTGATTCTCTGGTAGTTACCATCTGCCTCTAGTTTCCTTTGTTCAACCTCTTGAATATCACTTTTCAGTATCCTGAGGTCTTGACGTGTAACCCTTACCTGTGTAACAAGGTGACGCTCTCGTGGCCTTATTTCAATATTAACATCATTCTAGACAACATACACTTCATTCATATGCATAGATGAAAAATATATTATGAGCTAGTTAGCATCCTGAAAATCAAGATTAGATTATGAGGTCCACACTTAACAAAAACCTTAAGGACCTGTATTGTTATTGGAATCGTTGGCACAGTGGACACAATTTTCTCAATTCGTGATGTATTAGATGGGGATCAAGAGTCCGCTGTTGTACTTGGACCATTGAAAACGATCTTAACTTCTTCCACTGCTTTACAAAGAACCTTAAGGAGGTCAGTGACTATACCTGAAATTTCCTCTTTTCATTCTCCTATAGACTTGAAACTACATTGCGCGGCTTAAGTGATTGCGTTAGTCATCGGTTGCATATCATCACTGTCCAAGCTAATAGTGTTTGTAGTTCAGTCGGATTTCATCTTCTTCTTTGGTATGCTTGGCGACACTTATTGCTTTTGAGATTCCTCCTCCTCAATTTGGTTTGCTTACGGTTCCCCCTCTCCATGATCAGATTCTAGGTCTATGGGTGGTGAGGGGTTGTGAATTTCATTAGACTATCCACTCCTCGTCTGGTCTTCTTCTTCACTTTCCTATTCTTTTAGTTCTGTGCAATATTTTTGTTGGATTTGTTCTTAGAGAACTAGGACACACCACTCTTTCGGTCATCGATCAACAATTTCTTGGACCTCTTCCTCAGTTATTACAAATTTGGTTGGCATCTTCGGCTGCTCTCATGGCTCTAGGTAAACATTGTGTAGACCTAATTCAAACTTACTGATGGAATGAAAATGTTTTACTGTGATGACGTCTAGCCTCTACATGCTTCTTACCCGATGATGTATACCCTCTGTATGCATAAAAAATTCAATATTGCTTGCCTGCTTCTGTTATGGGTGTTCCTTATCGAACCAGAGGTTCTGGTACATCGCCCCTTAACATGGTACTTCCAAGTTAATAACTTGGTAGTATTCTGGTTCAGACCATGCAATGAATGAGATTAGAATTAACAACCAAGAGTATTGGAACACCCATCCCCTTTCTTGTGCATCAATGACATCTCGAATAAGCTTCTTCAACAGGAATTAACACTAGTTGATTTGGATTCCTTGTGCATAGTGGTCTACAAGCACAATTTCTCCCGCCGTACACTCGCTTGGACAAATTTTGTGGAGTAACTTCGATTTTAATACTTTTACTGCAAAAATAATAGTGGGGTTATTAATGGTATGAATCACAAACCCTCATTTGCTTCTTTGTACACCAAACTTTTCCTTCATTCGCTTAGCGATGTTAGCCTTTTGATACGTTTTTAGGAGTGGGTATAGGTCTACTCCAGATGATTGTAGGCCTGTGATGGAATCAATGAGCTCAAAGGTCACGAGTATGGGTTTTCCTAACTAGATAACACCATAATGGAAAAGTAGCAGTAACTGCTTGAAACAGGTGTTAATTTAGGTACCGCACCCAAAATGTGGCATGTATAAAGAGGATGATATGCCAAACTTCTCCGGTTTCGCAGCCCATTCCTATATAACATACCTACAAGGATTCTTTCACAATATCCCTATACCGTTTACGGTCTAAGGCTGGTTGCGTCTTGGTGTCGTGGTCACCATAAAATAGCCTTTGCACTTTAGGTAAAATATCTCTTACTTCCTTCACACCCTCTAGTTCTGATGGCACTAGTAGTGGAGGATTTCCTTTCCTCGGTATTGAAACTTTGGGTGCATTTATGCGTCGGGGTGGGACATATGGAAGTAATAAGTTTCTCATCTCAAAATCATCTTCCGGTGGGGCTGCTTCCAGGGGTGTTACTAATTTTCCCCTCCGCTTTCTGGTACTAGTGGGATTGGCATGTTTTTTGGGATTGGTTTAGTGGCCTTTGACTTGAATCCAATGCTAGTTTTCTCATTAATAGGGCCCATTGGTGGTGGGATATATCCAACATGGTCTTCCATTGTCGAGGTCAGTAATACATACTTGGATTCAACTGTGTTTTTGCTTGAGATAGAAATGACCATACTATAACCTTACCAGTTCATTGCTCAGAGTTTGTCACAATAATAGTATTTTCCCTCGATATGCCAGGATGGAAGTCGTGGTAGTGAGGCTTGATAAATACCATAACTATCATTAGGAATACTTCACACATAAGATTTAAATTTTCTGAACTGAGGAAGCCGTCCTTTTCATCGTATGGGTGTACCCCAGCTCTTAGATCAAATATTTTTGCATTATTCCACTACTATCCTATCATTGAATTAGTAGTTATTGTTAAGCAACAGGTTGATACACAACAAAGCTCGCTGTCATTTTTTTATTATTTCCTTTCTAACATGGTTTCGTGTATTTTCACACGTGCGATCTCTTTCGACTTTGTACATCTCTTCTGACACATGGATATTATGGCGTCTGGGTCACTATCCGTTAGATTTGTCATGATTTTATACCATGTCATGCAGTTATTCCTAGTTATGCTGCATTCATGGAGGTCCTTTTCCGCAACGATTATCTCCACACAGATTTTCTCCTTTAGCACGTACAACGCAAAATCAAATGTTGGATGTTCGTTTTTAGCTTTAAATGTTTGGGTAAAGTTTAAAGTTAAACTTTCCCACTTGATAGTTCCTATTCGCAGCTCCTATGAAGTGTACCAACTTCTAGGCACTATTTCCAAGGTGTGGATGAATCAGTGAACCAATTCCTATCACGGATATGCTTTCCAAGCCGTGCGATGATGCTTAATATGTTTTCCAGGATCTGACAATCCTGTATATTTCTGATCAAAGTAGCTAATATCATCTCCAAATACAATCTTCATGAGTCTTCTACATTGCGGCCAGTCTGAGATAGATTGTTTATGTGTACCCCAACATTTAGCGGGTGTAGCTTTCAACACACAGTCCAGAGTAGAAATTCGTCGTGATTCTGTGACCTTTTATTCAAATTCTTCCAAGAAATATGCAAGGTTAAGAAATATTTTGTACGCAGGCAGCGCGCTTGCTTCGACTCCTACTCTTCGATCAAATTTTGTAGTTCTCGCACACCTGCACATGGAGACTACATGCAGCATGTTCTGCTAGTTTTCTAGGGATTCACCTGAGTCGGATGTGCACGAGCTTACATTGCACCAACTCAAGTTTCCATCAGATGCGGGGTTAATATAATATTCTTTCAAAGACATGATGTTATACAGCTGGTCCAAATAGTTCTCTTGTGCTTCTCTATGCACATTCTCAACATACCACTGCCCTTCAAGGGGATCAATGGGCGTAATCACTCTCATTTCAGAATATTCAAAATAAAGGATCCTTTTCTTGAAGTTTATGATTGTTTGGTTATCACTAGCCCAATCAATCCATAGAAGAGCAAGGTAGCGATTTGTGTCATCAATAATGTCAATGAACTCGAAGTCAGCATATGTTCTCAGGCCTTCGACGTCCATGGGCACTTGGGATAGTATACCAATCAGTAGCACCTTTGAATGGTTTGCAAGCCATAGTTGAATAAGAGACAAGTCCAATCGTTGCTTTTTCATGCTTCCCCATGTCTGTCTTGTCAATATATTGATATCTGAGCCCAGGTCGAGTATGATATAGTCCATATCATAATCTCCTATCTGCACAATCATTTGCAATTCTCGGTCTGTCTTCCATTTTCTTCCGAATAGATTGAATCTTCTTTTCGAGCGTAGATCTGTTGTGTTATCTTCTATGAGTGATGTCAACTCTGCAACAACATATTTGTCATGGATTAGTGCTAAACAACTTTTGAAAAATTCCTTGAGCTTACTAACATTTTTAGTGGGCGGTCTTCTGATTAGTTGTTCAAATGTTTCAGGAATAGCTCTCACTTGTCCTGATGTTGACGGTTGATTAGGATCAACAAAGTATTGTTGCGCTTCCAAGAATACTTCCTTCTCCTGTTGTACCTTTAGTAGAGCTTTCTTTTGCGCCGCAGGTCGCACCTGCAGATATCCTTGCGGTGTATTTTGGTCTGCTCTTGTCATAGCACCTCCTCTTGTAACTACAACAAGGTTGTGTTGTCTTGGTTCGAAAAAAACCATTTGAATATTTAGATTGGGGTTTGGATTCAGATTCTGCACTAGGTTGGGGTTAACGACAGTTCTAGCCTTCCATTTCGTAATGAGCTGCAGACACTGTTCTACAGTGTGATCAAATGCTTTACAATATGTACAAGCTTTTGCAGGAATTTGACAATTTTAGGAAAAATGTACTAGCTTCCCATAATTATAGCATACAACTTGGCCTCTTCCTCGACCAGATCCTCCTCCTGGTTACTGTCCTTGACCTCTAAATTTCCCACCCCACCTTTGTGGAGGTTATTGTTGTTGTTGAGGATACTGATTTGGTTGGTATTTTGGTTGAGGATATTTTTTTTGAAATTGTACAGGCTGATATTAAGGCTGCACTCATTCAACTTGCATTTTTTCCTCATTCTTTATTAGGTAGGTATCCATCATTTTCTCCTAGAGCAAATGGAAGGCTCTACAGTCTTTTTCATCATTCCCTACTGATCTACAAAAATTTAAATATAGACTAGTAGGTGCACTTACAATATTTTGTTGGTACAAACATTCCTCGAACTTGTGACCTCTAGTCTGGAATACTCTGCACCAAGGAATCCCTTGGGTGTTTAATGGGTTTGGCATGCCTACTGCGACATAATTCATGAGCATCGAGAAATTATCCTTATGGTTCCCATCTATTCAACACTTGGTACACCACAGTTCTTCCTGAACCTCTTTGCCTCTTTTGATGTCCTGGAGCTGCACCATAAGGTTGGCCAGCTATGACTAAATTTGCATCATGCCTGAGTCAGTGTCTTCAAATGGTGAGGATTCTAGCTTCATAGCTATCTCTAGAGCTTCTATCTACAATACCAGATTCCTTTGCATCAACAGTGTTCGGATGTGTGTCAATAAGGAGGAAATGAACCATTCCTTGTGTTGCACATCCGACATTTGAAAATTGACCTTGGCCATTAACGTCTTGAATATATGGTCAAAATCGCAAACAAAATTTGTTGGTAGCTACTTGATATCCTTGATCTTAGTGATGCATTGTGATTTAGACTTCGATTTCTTAAATTCATCAATCTGAGTCGAATCTCATTGAGTGTCTTTGGAACCACTCCTATTGGTACTATGAAATTTTTTATATACCAGTCTACCGCACGACCTCGTAGAGTCATAATCATCTACGCTTTCTTGATGTTCTTGTCCTGGATATATCATACATTCCAGACGGCGTCACATAGAAACCAATGTTGGTCAGGGTGTTCCAGCCCATTCCCATTGAATATTGGGAGCTTAATGTTAGTTCCAACCATTGGATGAACCGATACATTATTAACTTCTGGTACAGTAGGAACAAAATGTGGACTATTCAGACTTCCTTGTCCACCATTTACAATGTTAGTACTACTTGTATTTATAGAAATACTTGGATATGGTTCTCGTGTTCTTACCTCTGGTACCATCGGTGAGTTGAGTACACGTTCTGGTTTCAGAGCTTTAGTCGACTCCTCGAATTATTCATTTGCCTCTGATATTGTTTGGTACTCTTCTTCCTCATCACACAAGCCTTCATCTAGGTACAATGTAAAATCCTATCCTTCTTCTTCTTGCTCTGTGCTGTAGTTGCCTCGTCCAAACAGAGTTTTTCATCTTTTTTTTTATCTGAATCTTCTTCCCCTTCTCTAAAAGCCAGATTCTATTTCATTTTCACCTGCTCTTGGGAACATCTTACTTCAGGGTTCTGTTGAGACATAGCCACCCTTTTCCTTTCAATATATCATATGGAAAATTCCCTTTTCACATATGAGCATTTTGATCCACATCTTCCAAGATGAGAGATATCTACTGCATGGTCCTTGAATTTTTTTTCTTTCGGCCTCACTGTAGGAGGTTATCGTGTCTACGACAAACTCAATGATATATCCCTCTATGATACTATCTACCCAAAATTCCAAATCCCTTGAAATATGGTTTTTGATTATTTTCAGTCGCTCAATCAAGAACAAAGTCCACTATGTCGATTCCCCTCCTTGAAAATTCCTTTTTCTTGGTTTTCAACTTAGACAACCATTCATACAATAGAGTGGGGAAATCGACAGAGAAAATATCATGGATGTTCGAATATATGTACCTTTCTAACCACTCTGTCGACATCCACCGAGATCCTTCACTTTCTTTTTGTGCAAACTCTAGCTCTTTTGCATCCACCCAACTTTGGATCTCCGCTTTCGTGGGATGCCACAACATGTCCCTCAACACACACTTTAAGGTCTTGGTAATCGAACCATTTGTTTTCCTTTTTTCCTCTGTGACCCAGGTTCATCCCCCTATCTCTAGTCAGTGCAACAAATCACAAGATATCATCCCGACATAGTAGAGCCTAGCCGACAGTACCTGCAACACAGATGCTGTCTCACCCAAAATATCTCAGTTATTATGGGTAACTACCAAAACCATGTTTTCGTAGTTTGTGTGAGATGTTGTTTAAGTCCTTGGCCCTAGGCCAATGTTTCCAATGAATACCGGGAAGGTGGGTTGGTGGTTTGCGCTTTAGATATCAATACTAAAGTATTACTCTCCCTTAGTTATGCAACCTTACGAAAATGCACAATGAATAGTCATCACAGATATATTCATTACTTGAAATACACCATTCATATAGTTATCTATTTAAAGCACAATAACCGATCAATTATTAACATAGTAAATAGGCACTTGTCTAAGATACTCAACATTCACACATATACACAACATGTAACGTGGAAACCCATCTGGGAAAAAACCACAAGATGCTCTTCATTTGGAATTGGAATGAGAAAATAGATGCACCTTTTGTCTGTACATAAATCTATAGACTTTGTTCAATATTGTCTCTTCTATCTCTATAGACTTATTTTCCCTCTCATGCTCTCTGTTCTTCTCTATCTTTATCGCTCTACTCTACTCCCACTCAACAATATGCACATAGCCTGGATCAACTCAACCTTCTCTATCTGTATGTGCACTCAGCTGCAGATCCACTTACTCAGATACACTTAGTGATCCAGAGTTACCTACTTAGAACTACTATATCCTCTACTCAGCTCTAAAAGCATATAAAAAAGAACTACCTAATATGTTATTGATTGACCATCTAACCCATGTACAGCTTGGGTTTCTCCTTTTATAGCCTTATTATAGACTCGATATATTCCCATACATGCTTGTTACAGACTCAATCATGACTTGATACAGACTCTAATAGACTCAGCTACAGCCACTATCTCAGTCGACTTACTATATTCATCCCACAGGATGTCTTTCCTATTCTAGCAAAATATGACCAAAGAGGTGCTATCAGCCTAACTTACAAAAATGCCTTTACGTGTGTAGTTTCTGTTGTCTCTAGCCGAGCTCGTACCCACGATCGCTAAGGGATGTTTCTTCTCTACATCATGCCTTATTGTCACTTTGTGGTAGTTGCCTTATCTGCATGCCTACATCCATGAAAATTCTTCCATGTCATCACATCCCATGTTCTGTACTTCCTTAGTAGCTTACAAAATTGACACAACTTCCTCGTCCCATGCCTTCTCTTTTCCTTTCTCCTTTTCTTCCTTCTTTTGTCACAACATCCTTCCCCTTTTTCTTTGATGTTTTTTCCTATGTTGCAACTCCTTCTTCTTCTTCCTTGTACTCTTTTCCCCTTTCTTAGGCATAATTCCATAGGAATTTTTCCTTTCTATCCCAGGCCCAACAAATGTGGAGAAAATAAAATGGCATTGCTTCATGGAGACACTTGGAGCTTCATGGAGACCTTGGGTGGATAGATTCCTCCCTACACTTGTCATGACCTACCTCCTAATTAAAAATTTGGGGGAATGGAACATTCTTGAGAGGTGAATAGGTGTTAAGTAACATATCATGAGCCAAGGAATTCGAATTGATGAAGAGGAGTAACTCCCCATGGAAGAGGAAGAGACTAGGAAGAAAATGTGTGCCACTTGGCAAGAGATTCCATGCACTTTATGACAACTATGATGGAATATTATATGACAAATTCAAACCTGATTGTAGAACTGATTTCATATCTATGACAATCCGACATGACAGGTATAAAATTTTCCACCAAGAGGGAACAATTGGGAGTTAGTGGCAGCCATTCAAATTTGGGAGAGAATTGAGGCATGCGGAATAGGTAAAGTGTCATAGGGGTTAATAAACCACTAGGATGAGTTGGAGGAAGAATATGGAGGGAAATTAGAACTTAGGGGACCCTATTAGTATTATAGAAATATTTAATGGGGAAGGATAATGTATTTTGATCATTTTTATCATTTGGATTGGCATTTTGGAAAGCACTAGCTTGTCCATTGCAGGGTCAGTGCTCAATCTCCCTGCTAGTGAGTCAATTTTGAGGGAGTTGGATTCCTATACAAACTGGATGTTGGAGTGGAAACCTTGACCTCTCATTTGGTGCTTAATTTATTTTTTTACTTCCATATTTAATACTAATACAATTCGTGACTCATCCATTTCCCATTCTCTCATCCCTATCTCACTATTTCCCATGTTTTCTTGTCATGGTGCACTTGTGAGAATGGTGCTTGCACTTGGTTGATGTCCAAGAATGTGTACATGATGTTTGGCTCTGTAATATTTTTTCTCTATACTCTGTAAGTTGAATCATTATAAATACATGTGCAAAATGCCCACATTTCCAAGCTATTGTTTGACTAGTTTTCATGTGTTGGCTTCCAATTCGAAGGAGAAATTTATTTGAAATGTAATGTGGAATTTACATGATGTTAAATTATTTTTAAGAATTTATTTTTATTCTGTACATGGTCTCCATTCACCATTCTATTTTCTAAATCATTTCATGTTCTTTTTATGAGTTAAAGTGAAGCTATCACTGCCATTTCCCTTAAGCAATATCACTGAAAGTTAACAAACATATGTGGGGATCTATAATCAGTTTGAATAAATAATAAAAATATATAGTGTCATACCATGAGGTATTATATCAGTCCCCATACTCTGTTTAGAAACTTGGGAAGGTCGAATATGAGTTGGGAAGCCTTTTTGCTTACACCCAAGGGGGGGATTTCATCACAATTTACTAGTAATTTTTCCCTCTTTGTCATCAACCAAAAATGAACTTTAAGAGGTATAAAACCAGTTCTAAAGTGACCATAGAGTCTATTGATATTTATTAAGACTCACCATATCAGTCCAACTCAAATTAGAACCATTTGGTTCCATTTGGAGCCTCTAGAGTCAAGACTAGTTAACCCCGAATTTGTCCAAATTGTGCCTTTGTCTAGAAATTCCAAGTTGGTACATTACAGTGGTATCAGAGTGTGATCCTAGAACATTTCGTAGTTCCCTATTAATTTTTCCTAATTATAGTCTCCCTCCATTAGAAACTGAGTCTGAATACATTAACATTGGAAGAGAGGAAGGCAAAGAAGTTTATTCTGTGTATGAGAAGATTAGAGAAAAACTAGGATTCAAAGATATGGATGATAAGGAGGATACTAATTTTTTTATGAATTCATGTCTTGAAGACACTACCAAAAATTTTATGCAATGGTTTTAAATTTTTTTCTATCCAACTTGGGAGCAAGTCAACACCAGTGAGTAGTAATAGAACACCTCATTTATGAGAAGAAGACATATGGGGAGGTTATTTTCTCAAAGACTGGACCTTACAACTGATACCATGACTTCAAGAATCATACTAAACTTGCAATTCCTAAGTTTTTAGAGTCTAAAGAAATCCTTGAACCCACTTATGGTGTGAAGGAAGTAGCACATGATTGGCAGTAACTCAATGAAGAATGTAGGAAAGTTCTTCCTTTCGATCAATTCTTCATGGCCTCTCATCAGCTTAAGAAATGAGTAAATGGGACTAGGGAACCTCCTCTAAATCAGGAATTAAAGTATACCATTGGAAAAGTAACTATTCCTTCCTTTTATGGTTCTTCTCAAATGTTCGCTAATGCTTGGCTACAAAAACTAAGTGCGCATTTCCAGTTAAACCCTATGGTTGAAGAAGATGCACTCAAAATGGTCATTTTACATCTTGGAGGAGAAGCCAATGATTGGTGGCTCCATGTTATTAGAAACTTGATACGTGATCATATTTTATCTTATGATAGTTTCTCCAATTCCTTAATGGAGATATTTGATAAGAAATACCCTGAACTTTCTTTCAAAGAATTAGCACAATTAAATCAAGTAGGAAATCATGAAGCATATATGTTAGAATTTGAAAAGATATTAGTAATGGTTTCTGATGTTTATATGTCTAGGTTGGTTTTACTATTTGTTAAAGGATTGAATTTTTTTTTTGAAAGGGCTTGTGAAATCCCACAAGCCAGCTACATTATAAGATTCCATGAATTTGACAAGAGACTTACAGAATGTGTTGCTAAAAACCAAATAGCCCCCTAATCCTGATTTCCCTTCCAAATTCAAAGAAGGAAGGAAACCATGGAAAAGGGTCTCTCTTGTCAAAGATAATAAGGGAGTTCCAAGCAAAATATGAACTCAAAAGAAATAAATTTTGCTTCACATGTCAACAACCTTGGGTTCCAGGACATAGGTGTGAAAAAGGAAAGGAACACTACATTGAAGTTTTCTCTGAAGATGAGGAAGAGGGAGGGGAGGAAGAAACACAAATTACAACCCAAGAAGAGGGGTTTGAAACAATAGAATAATAATAACCCACTCCTGAGACAGGAAAAATTGCAGTACTTTCAAGTGTACCTAGATTTCACCCCCTTAGACTCAAGAGTAGCATACAAGTCCAAAAGATTATGGTCCTATTGGATGTAGGATCCACTCATAACTTATAAGATGAAGCCTTGGTGGAGAGGATAATGATACAAACATAAAATTTTGATGGTTTTAGATTCATCATACCAGGTAACAACTCTATGGACTGCACCAAATGGATTCCAAAGATTCAAGTTACCATAGGAAACCATACTATTACTGACAACTTCTATGTAGTGAATGTGGATGATATAAATATGGTTTTGGGAGTTAAATGGTTGTATTATTTGGGATAACATACAGTGAACTATAAAGTCCCTGAAATGAGGTTCAAAAATTTCGATGGAAAACCAAAATTGTTGAGAGGGATGCACACTTACCCAAACTAAGTGGTGTCCTCTCATAGTATGAGGTATATTTTGAGGCATGGAGACATTGAGTGGGATATTGAATGTTTTATTACATATTATAAGACTCACTTGAAGGTTTCCAAGCATCCTAAGGAGATAGAGCAGTTGTTGGGTAAGTATGAGAATATTTTTGGAGACATTCCCCTAGGGAGACCACCAGACAAAGGGGTGGACCATGCCATTGAGTTAGAGATAGGAACCCAACCTATCAAAATGAATCCCTATAGGAACCATACAATGATTCTAGATGAGATTTAGGAGGTGATTAAAGAACTTTTGGAATTGGGTCTCATAAGGCCTAGTTCAAGCCCCTGTGCTTCTTAAGTTGTTATTGTAAAGAAAAAGGATGGAACCTTAAGGGTGTGCATTGATCTTAGAGATTTGAATAATAATACAATGAATAATATATATCCTATTGTTACGAAGAGAAATTCGTATGTCTTGGGGTAGCACAACAGATAGCTTGACTCCAGAAATCAATCCTTTCCAATATGCAATAGAAATTAAATCTCTAACACTAAAGGATCAGACCTCGTACCTTATTCTGGATGGTTGAAGTAGATCCCCATTGAGCTTTCCAACTTTAGCTTGAATTGATAAATCACTTCCTCAACAACAAGTAAACAAGACAAGCATACAATATATATTGGTGTTAGATCTATTCTAGCATATATAATCAACAATGTATAAGCATTTGAAATCATCCATGGATAAAATATTCATTCAAACATGCATTATTGGACAGGGAAAGATATTTCTATTAATATAAAATCAGAGATTACAAGGGATACAACCTCTATCGACACATTTGCGAATCGGAGAAACTGAATCCCCCACTTGGGCCTCCACCACCTCAATCCTCCATCTCTTGATAGCAAGCTCACAAACAAAAGGCAAGCTTGGGAAGAACACAAAAGTGCTCCAAGGGACAAAGGGATGCAGACTCAAGCACAAGTTCCGGTAACAATGGAATATAGTTTCTTTGCTCTCAATTCTCTCATATGCCTTCAATGTACCATAGAGTTCCTTATATAGCTTTTCAAAGGGGTAATTAAAGGTCGAATCCGAGCAATCTCAAGGCATATGGAAGGCTAGGTTTTCAAGTGAGTCGGATCCATGTCAAGGAAAAATCCAAAAGGATTTGGATTATGCACACATCTCGATGTACGTGGTTTGAAGGGTCAAACCCGTGTATATACGCGATTAGGGGTTTAAAAGTCGCGTGTATTAATTTTCACATGTTTTTAGGGATGGTCAAGGAAACATCAAAGGACAAAAAATGGTCCAAGGGGTCTAAGGAGTCTGAAGAGGGACAGGGGAAGGCCATACAAGTGTGATTCACCTAGAGTGGTAAAATCAGCTATAACAGATGCCCCCTAATGAGTGAGGTCAGAGGGGTCATACGATGGCCAAAATACATTATAAATCCATCCCAAAAGTAGAGTGATGAAGGATCCCAAATGGAAGACCAGCCACCCAATCAGCATAGTACAATGATACAACTCTGCATATAACTGCAAATACATATAGCAGTCTCGGATACATAAGAGTATAATGGCCATGAATGGGCATGATACAAGATATCACATAAATGGTCATCGCCACATACAATACACATCGATTAGAATCTCCATGATGAAGATATACAAAGGATTATGATCTCCATAATGGCTGAAGATATATAATGGATCAAGATCTCCATAATAGCTGGACATGTCTGACATATACTGGAATCAAGTCATGAGAGCTGAAATCTCGTGAACACTGGCATGATCAAGGAGGTAGCATATAAGAGATGCCACCAATCTGGAAGGTCTTCTACACAAACCGCTATGAGTACATGTCCTACTATGTGAATAGAGGTGTCGAGGTCGAACATAGTAGTCCATCGCCTGATTACCGGTCATTGATGTATACCGTTAACAGACACGAGATCACCCACCGATAATGATAATGGGAATCAAGGTACTAGAGTGCAAACTAACAAGTGCGATTAGGTGTGTTGAGGTCGAACACTTGTGAGGATCCATCGATTAGGGGACATTAATGTATTCCCAAAAAATGTCGATGGCAAGAGAACCTGCCACTGATGATTGCAAGTCTCAAGGCACTCAGAAATGACTCTAGATTCCAATCCCAGAATAAATGATCTGAATTCGATGGGATGAAATCCGCTGGAAGGAGGGCATTAAGGCATCCCCCATCATCCAACATGAGGTACTCAGGAAAGCTGTCAAATGTGGAAGGTCTCGATCATAAGGTGCACGAACCAGTAACTGTACCAGGAATGGCCGACTCAGGTTTCAAATTCCTTCGAACAAGAGCATAACGGTGAATGGTAATTGAATAAAGGCAACATAGACTTGATATAAAACTAGGACATCTCTGTGACACAAGAGGCATCGATAGAGGCTCCATGGGGACTGGAAGCTTAACTAGTCGATGGAGATAAATTCAGATAAACAAGTACAGCTCCTAAAGTCAAACTATAAACCCAACCAACGGATGTGATATATAGTGCTTTGTTCTAAAGCGACACGACTCGAAAGTTGCCAAAGATAACATCTTTCCTTGTCCGTATTTTTGGTTTTTTGATTTTTTTGGACTTTTTCAAATATTTAAAAAGCTTGAAAAAGAATAAAACCGCTTTATAGTTACAGACTAGGAGGAGACGAGTGTCATAAGGGCAAACAAACTAGTTCCAAGCAGTGGAACATACCTATGCTCAATGCAAGGATACATGTGTATTATAGCGACACTCGGGGGAAAATCCCCTCCTGGTAAAAATAGGGAATCAAGCTACAAAGGATATATAAAATGGCTTTGCATGGCTAGACATGAGACAAGCTCAGGCTATATGGCTGAAACTCAATGTTAGGGAAGTTGGCATAAAGCTCAATAAGGCAAGCAAAGCTCATGATAATGCAATTACAACTTGACATAAGGGAGTCCTAAGGGAAATAGGCCAGCAAAAGATCAAGAGGAGTATGAGGCTCTTGTGAAATGTCATGGCAATACTATACAATGGACTCCCACACCCTAAGGGACAAAACCTCAGCATGGGCACCAAATTCAAATAAGAAACTCACTAGGGTACCCATGTAAGGTCAAGCTCTACCACTCATATCATGCCACTTCTAAAACAACAAGAAGGTTCCGTGACATAATAGAGTGGGTTCGTACCTAAGGCTATAATGAAATGGTCACAAGGTCATGCAAAATGCAAACAGTCATGAAACCTAACCTATATGCCAGTTTAGACATGATACCTGAGATCAGCACGAACAGGTCAATCCAATGGTTGAAACGACACTCAAAAAGGTCTCCTACATCATAAATTAGTTCAAAAACGGTCCAAAAGGATTAGAAATGGTCCAAACTATAGGAAAGGGGGTAAAAACTTTCAAAAATTTGAAAATTTTCTATAAATATTAAAAAATTCAAAACATTATAAAACATTTGAAATTTTTACCCATTTGAGCTTAGATTTTCAACAACGAATTCCAGGAGATCCAGTCGGCGGAATCCACTACCGTTTCTTCCAGGTACTTACCCATGCTCTACTCTTCCATTTTGATGCATTTTTTGTCAAATTCCACCATGATTTTGGATTTCTAGGCCAATCCAAAATAGGTGCTGTGGCCCACACAGAAATCAAGGGTTTTTTGGTATATAGGGCTGGATATATGCGGAAAATGCCCTCACAGTTGCGTACATATGCGGCTGTTTGGAAAACAATCACGTATGCGGCCGCGCATAAGGTTTTTTAAGTGTTCTAATGGCTAAACTTCCATTTTTTTGTGCAAGATGGTCCTAGAATGTAGAGAACGTGAACATGGTGATGTAGAAGAGGCAGTAAGGGCCGATCTAATGGCTCAACAAGCGCTACGTGCATGTGGGCTATACAAATTTTGGTGTCTTGGTGGCTTAAGGGCCAAACCAGGACTCTTGCAGATGCTGGTGGATTACTGGGATCCAGACTCAGAGTCATTCCAGATAGATGGGATGTCCCTCACCATAGAGGTGGAGGACATATACTTTATTACTAGACTTTCCTGATGGGGGGAAGTAGTGAATCTATGTTCTCGCGGGCCCGGAGGTGGCCTGACTATAGATGAGTACATTGTGGTGTACTGCTATCTGGACACAGAGAAGGTGGGGAGTCAGATCCCAACTAACTACATACAGGTGTTGGGCCTAAAGGCCATCCTATTGACACTGGGCAGGATAGCAGGCTTGGCTTCACTCCACCAGGCCTCATGGCCTCTGATGTTCTATGCAGTGGAGTGCATGAGACCCACGGTATACAATTGGAGCACTATACTACTAGGAAACATGAAACACCAACTCAGTGAGTGTAAGATGGGCAGAGTGTGAAAATTCGGTTTCAACGGCATACTGAGCACATTTTTCTTTGAGCGTGTTCCAGGATTGAGCCCTAGAGTTGAAGTTCCTCTACACGGGGTTCAAGATCCGGCCCAACGACGTTGGGTGGATGCAGCGCACAGACTGGGTGGAGGTAGGGTGTCCAACCCCTATCCAATTGATTTCTTTCCATGGTGGCAACGACAAATAGTTGGCATCGATGACTACCCCTATGCGGGGATATATTTCTGGGGGACCCAGACATGCCGCTACCACCAGGATCGGTATACGATGACATAGGTAACGAATCTCAATCCTCTCTTTAAATTTTTGAGTTATTTAATTTTTTGTGTTTTTTTATTATATGGAATCAAAAGACATGTTTTTGGGTGACAATACATAGTGACATATACCATATGCATGCAAATGTGGGACCACGGCGACCTGAGGGATTCCCTCGTCATAGACGGAGGGGAAGAGGAGACGATATCATAGGTGTGGATGCATAGTGGATGCTCCAAAGCATTCATACCAACTTTGTGAGGCTGACACACAGAGTTCCCATGGTGCAAGTCGAGGACTTGCCTGAGGCCATGCAGCACCAGGTGGTGGGTGTACCATGAGCATGGGTGCAATTATTTCAAGGGATAGCTAGATTCGTAGTGACATTCCATGATCACAACCCCCATCCTCCTCCACAGGCTTAGATACCTGGGAGTGATACATTTTGTATTACCGTGTATTATATTTTGGTGGCTCGAGAGCCCCATTTTTGTATCATGACACTATGTATTACCACATTTTGGATGTTTATAAAAACTTTTATGATGATCGGTTTATTTATTTACATGTGTAAAAACTTGTGTTTGTGATGAATTTATTGTGTATGAAACAAATGCCAATCTAACACGTAGTTAGCATATGAGTCAGCAACTTGATTATTAATTCTTGGAATATGTATGTATGTTATATTGTCAAATTGTCGTTCTAATAATCTCACATGTAAGAATATTCTTAATAACGTCGAATCTCTAACATGGTACAAACCATTAAGTTGTGACACTACTAACTCTGAATCAAGATGTACTTCAAGAGAGAGATTGCCATGTAAAATGGCATCCCATAGAAGCTCAATAACAACACTATATTCAACAACATTGTTTGAAGATGGCCATAAACATATGCCTCCTGAAGACAATGCCTGACCCATGGGAGTATAAATCACCCAAGAAGTAGAGGCTGAGTGTTGAGTGTGATGGCTCGCACCATCCGTGAATCCTATGTAGGTGGAAGATTCCATTGACATCTGCCAAAATAAATGGAAACTAATCACAAACCCAATCACTATAAGAAAAATACCTACCTATGCAAAACTATACACTAATATACAATAACCAGCCTTGGCTGAAAATCATGCATAGTACTTTTTGAGATAGAGCCCATTCCTAGGCTTCGCCAAGGCCATTCCCTTGTAATCCACTAACTCATAAGCGCCCTTCTCTAACACACATTTGACGATGTAAGGACCATGCCACATGGGGTTAAACTTTCCTACTCCCAAGGTTTCTTTCGGTTGATCCCACAAAAGGACCAAGTCTCCCTCACTAAACCTCCTTGGATGGATAGACTTATCGTACTAGATCTTTACGCGATGTTTATTTACTTCTAGAGCCACCAAGGCATCTCGACGTTGCTCATCAAGTTGCTCAAGGTGGACCAAACGCTCCTCCAATGGTGAAGTGTCTGGTAAGAGCTCTATGGCCAGCTTCAAAGAAGGAATCTTGCATTCAATTGGAAATACCGACTCCACTCCATGTACAAGTTGATATGGAGAAAAACCCATGGCAGTCTTAACAATGGTTCTATATGCCCACAAAGCAGGATATAACATAATGTGCCAATTATTCTTGCTTTGTGCGATGGTTCGTTGGAAAATGGATTTGAGTGATTTGTTCGCTGCTTCTACCTGTCCATTCACTTGAGGGTAGTAAGAGGAGGAATGCTCTTGTTTGTACCCTAACTTTGATGCCAACTCTTCCATCATATGATTCTGAAAGTGCGAGCCATGGTCAGTGACAAGCTCTTTCAGAATCTTGAACTGAGTAATAATCTGGTTGAATGCGAAGTGCACGACTTTCTCATCATTGGATTTAACTGTAGGCATAGCCTCAACCCATTTCGTGAAGTAATCAACAGCCACTATGATATGATGATGCCCCCCAGCTGAAGCTAGGTTGCAATCCATAAAATCAAGCCCCCACTTAGTGAGGGACCGGAGGTGATGATGGGATGTAACGGGGCATGTTTCGAGTGCATATTATGTGCAAACACCTGGCAAGGGTGGCACCTCTTGACCGCATCAACACAATCCTTAAAGATCGATGGCCAGAAATAACCCGCTTTAAAGATTTTTTGGGCTGTAGAAAGCCTAGATAAATGACCACCACACTCCCCTCCGTGGCAATCATTCAGCACTACCTCAGCCTCCTCATGAGTTAAACAACGTCGTAAAATGGAATCTACCCCACGGTGGTACAAAGTATTATCTACTATGAGGTAATTCTTAGACACGTGATGTAATCGTCGTCGTTCATCCCGTGAGAGGTGAGTAGGGACCTTCAATGTTTGTAAATATATAATGATATCCCCATACCATGGGTCTAAAGTTGAGATTAAGAAGATGTGTTCATCGATAAATGTATCTTCACAAACCAACTCCTCAGCCTCGCTTAGGAAATCCGATATAAGCTCTACAAAAATTAACGATTTCTTCAATTTTGCCGAAACAAACTCGAGATTGAATTCTTGCAGGATGACAATGCATTTATTATATTTTCCCCCAATCATCCTTCGAGTGAGGACGAATTGAAATGGATTGACATGGTCTACAACCAAGGTCTGGCGAAGGAGAATATAATGTCTCAACCGTTGAACCGCATGTACAATAGCTAAAGCAAGATTCTCAACATGAGAATAATGGATCTCTGTGTCAACAAGATTTCGGCTTAGATAGTATATGACATGCTCTTGGAGCTCTTCATCCTTTTGAACCAAAACCATACCAATCGTCTCCATGGACGCGACCACATAAAGTAGAAAATCACAGCTATAGTCTGGGGGACTAATCACTGGGGCCGATGCTAGGGCTCGCTTAAGTGCATCAAAGGAATCTTGGGCTCACTCATCCCAACAAAAAGGTGGTGTCCTTCTTCAAAAGACGCATAAAGCCTCTAGTCAAATTGGAAAAATTGACAATGAATCTCTGTAAGAAGTTTGCCATGCCTTGCAAACAATGAAGATGACGAATATTTTTCGGGGTAGACAACTGAAGTATTTTCTCAACCTTCAAAGGGTCGACTCTTATACCCTCTTTAGAAACGATGAATCCTAACAAGCGACCTGGCTTCACACAAAAGATGCACTTGTGAGGATTTAACTTGACCAAATAATGGCGACATCTTTCGAACACCAATCTCAAATGATATGAATGACGCATTCTCATATGAGAATGAGCAGCAAGGTCATCCAAAAATACTTTTATAATCGATTTGAGATCGTGGAAGATCAAGGTCATGGCCCACTGAAAAGTAGCTCCGGCGTTCTTAAGGCCAAAAGGCATTTTCCCATATGCAAAATTTCCCCAAGGACAAATAAATGTAGTCTTATGTTGGTCCTCAGGTTTAATTTGTATCTGATTATATCCAGAAAAGTCGTCCATGAAGGAAAAAACCTCACTACCCGCACACTCATCCAAAATCTGATTTATAAATGATGTGGGGAAATTGTCCTTAGGATAGGCACGATTTAAATCACGGAAATCAGTACATATGCGGATTGCTCCCTGCTTCTTATCCACCGGAATGAGGTTTGAAACCCACTCTGTCAAGGGAACGGGATAGATAAAGCCGACTTTCAACAGTTTCTCTATCTCTGCCTTAATCGTGGGTGCTTTCCTAGGATTCACCACACGCAAGCGTTGTCGAACAGGCTTAGCATTGGGATAAGTATTAATCTCATGTTCAACAATGCGAGGGTTGATACCTGGCATTTCATCGTAAGACCAAGCAAAGATATCATGAAATTCTTTAAACAACTTGGTGTATTCTTGAATCTCAACATGGGAACATTCTGCCCCAATATAGACATTCTCTATCCTGCCAGGATCATGAGAGATATTGATAGGAATCATTGGAGATATATTTTCCATATTTCCATCAGCCATCAAACCAAGAGAGCTTAATGGAACCATAGAACTACCAATTCTCTCACTAAGAACTTCTCTAAAGTCCTCACGCTCCAAGCGGTCAAGCTCGGGAAGAAATTAATATCTATGATGGAGCTCTTCCCATGGTGGCTCAACTCCCAACATGGCCTCAATAATCGCTTCGTCTGAAGGAAAACACTATCAAGGCAGTCGTACGTGTGAGAAAATTGTACTGCCCATGCAGGCAGCACATAAGGGTCCTCCTCCTCCATCCGCGAAGAGGAAGGACTAGGCTATGTAACACACTCAATATTAGCTTGATAAGCTACCATAGTTGTAGGAAATGACACGTCCATCACGATGGGCTCACTCAAAGTATTCGGTGTAGGAAGAATCCAAGGATCTTCCATATAACTTGTGTGAAAAGACACTGATCTCATAGATGTCAAATCCTAGCCGGAACTAGACCCTATCATAAGGATCGATGCAGGACAACTAAAACTTCCCATGAGGGATGGATACATGCCCACACCCACACTCCCAATTTCCCGCTGAGAGTGCTCAACGATCGGGATCAAAGCTCCTGAAGATGCGGTAACTGACTGATTTTTGAATGACGTTTGATCAATCGTGACTATCTTCTTGTTAAATGGAAAGCATACAACGTGAAATAGGGAAGAAGCTACGGATTGCATACTGTACATCCAATTCCTACCCAGCAAGAGATTGTAGTCAAGGGGCGCATCAACCACCTCGACCTCTATCGCAATGGTCTTCCCTCCCAAACGGACCTTAAGGGAAGGAAGGATCCCGTGCAGCCTAAACGATCTCCCATCGAACACAGTTAACATGGTTGCTGATTTAGACAACTCAGGGGAACCTAAACCCTTCCAACATGATAAAGACATCACAAAAGCAATAGTGCCTTCTTCAATCACGGTGCGCTTGACGATCATGTTAAGACATTCTACGTGAATCAAAAGAGACACATAGTAAGGCAAGCGAGGTTGAATCCCTGCGGTTTCAAATTTAATCACGGAGGAAGAATTATCATCGTTCACACCAAGGGTAGAAAGAAAATCCTTCCTTTGCGAAGGACAACTTTGAAGTACTTCTAGTGTAGACATTGAACAAGGAGTGTGGCCCAAATCCTCGACAACAAAATAGTTTTGGGCGGCTTGGGAATTAGGATTGTGCCCCGAACGCTTAAGGACTCCCTTAGGAATGCGAGGTGCAGCTTCAGGTTTATCCACAAGCTTTTTAATATGCAAAGGAGTCTCTGGTGGATCAGGTTCCTTTCCCGGGCTGGGTTGTGACGAACCATAGTATTTCGCATGGGTCACAACTTTTGCAGCACGTACCATGTTAATGCAACTACGACCACTACCCTCCGACGGATCCTAATCACCACTAGATTGATCATGGGTCCTTGATTTCATATTTTGATTGTGAGGTAAAGGGTGAGTCAGCATAGCTAGGCCCTGTGCCAAGAATCTCGAGGCTTCATCGATACAAGGGCACAAGTAAGTAAGGTGATCATCCTTAAACAACTTGCAAGTAAATTTAACCTTACGTTTAGCTTGCTTGTCCCCCCCAGCATTACGGGTGTTCTTGTCATTATTATTAGCATTTTCATTCCTATTCCCACCCTTACGATTATTCTTACCCTTCTTTTTTTTCCGTCTGAGCTACTGGTTGCCCTTCTGGTTCGACGATTGCACCGAAAGCACACTCGCTGTTTGGGTGGGTTGAGATGAAGTCGTGGCTTGTCCCAAAGTAGATTAATTGATTGACAATTGACTAACTTGTTTTGCAACCAAATCCACAGGTTTAGCACTCACACAACCAACAATGCCATCGACATGTTGTCCAGGTTTAACTTTGGGGTTGAAACTAGAATGCAGAGCATTGGGAATGATCTCATATAACAAACCGGGCTGAGCATAAATCAAATCCAGTTCCTGCGCCCTAAAAATGGCTTGTTCCTCATTTTTCACTCCGGATGTAGAAACATCCTTCGCTATATATGGCAATAACGACTTAAGGAACCATTCAGGGAGGAATTTCGGCGGTATAAAGGCTTTAATCAACCTCTTTCGTCTACGCCACTCTTGGATATGATCCGATATATGTGTGGCTTTATCCTATCGAAATGTCTACAAGAGTTCAGTACCAACATCATAACGCACTGGTAGCTGGAAGTGGTTAAGAAAATTCATTGCTAGGTCATCGAACAAAGCGAATGCCCCCCTAGGTAGCTCTATATACCATTTCGTGGTAGGACCTGTAAGGGTGCATTGAAACAGCCTTAAAGGGAATGAGTCCTGGTGTAAGGAATTCGAATAGCACCATAGGTGAAAGGTAGTAACATGTTCGCTCAAATCCTCTCCCGGTTTTCCCTCGAATTTGGGTATGTCCAAGGGAAGCTTAGTAGGGACAGCCGGCCAAGCCGGGTCATGAGCTATAGGATCGTTCGTCAATCTCGACAAGTCAGAAGATTTTGCATTGTGAGGAAAGGGAGCCTAGGATGATTAGGTCTATGGACCGCTCCCTGATAGTTCTGATTCACATACGTCTGATTACCATAACCACCATGGCCTTGGCCATAGTGCCCTCCTCCCGTTTGACTCATATAGGGTGGCATGGAAGCACCATAGTGTGGTGTACCTTAACTATTCAAAGCTACAAAGACGTAATTTGGAGAGTAAGCGGGTTGTTGATACCCGCACCCATAAGGTGAAGAACCCTGTCCATACTGCGTCCCATAATAGGGTCCATAAGTCATCACATGAGATGTCCCATGAGACACTCCGTAAGTAGGAATATATGCTCTGGAAGTAGGAATATATGTTTCAGAAGTAGGAATATGAACTCTAAAAGTATGAACATGACCTCCCGAAACAACAGGTGGGGCCTGAACCTGAGACACAACTGGTCTAGTAATCGCAGTACGGACATGACTCGTAGCAACGTTCCAACTCGAAGGACCACGTGAATGAGGTGGAGGGTGAACATTCGAAGAAATAGGGACAGAGGATGAAGGGACCTGTGTAATTATGTACATGCTATTCCCTATAGTCACTTGTCTCAGATCTGGTATCCTAATAGGATCACTAACCCTAGACCTAGGAAGAATATGTGATGTAGCTTCCACTGCCAAGATGGAAGGTGCAATGTGACTTGTAATCCCAAACCCCTCTGCATGGGAAGGAATGAGAGTGCCCACAGGCATAGTGTTAGGTTCAAACTCAGATTCAACATGGAATGCCAAATCATGTGTGGGAAAACCAGACATACCATAACTACCATAACTAGTGCTCGCGGGTTCAAAACGAGTCTCATCATCCTCCGACATTCCATACCAGCGATGAATCAATGGGGAATCAACCCTAGAGTAAGTAGGTCTATCATGAAAAGTTCCTATATCAGAAATCATAGGACTTAACTCAGTCAAATCAGGTGAAGGATCATAGTTAGGAGTAAATTCCCCATCTTTCACATGAATGGGAGAAGGTGGTTCAGGAATACCTTTTATATGGTCTCCCATGGTGTGTGAATCAATGTGCGAAGTAGTCCACCTGGACTGTCTATTTCTCTCTCCCAAAGGAGGAGAAGCTATAGAAGGAGAAAGTCCTGCTAAACGACGAGGAGTCACACCCGAATCCACAATGACTTCAAAAAATATAAAAGACTCTCTATCTACACAAACCCTAGGCAAGCTAACGTGCACAGAGAAATCACCAAGAAAATCTAAAGCCAAACACAAGAAATCAAGGGTAGGATAAGTGAGCTCCTGAATGAAGCAGGTATGTCTCGCCTAGGAGAGGCTTGAGACTCCCATACACAACAAGTAGAGGTACGTAACCAATTATTGTGGCCCTCAGCTTCAACGCGTAAAGCGATTGTGCTGTCCAACCCCAACCTGGTCGGGACACCCGTAGAATAACCCCTGCAAAGTACCCCCTCGATATCCTAGGTAAGGCCACTAAGGTCACCTCAATATAATCAATGCTCAGGCGGACGGTCGCAGGCGGGATTTACCGTATGGGAAGGGTAGCAAAGCCCGAAAATATTGAAAGAGCCCCCAGATACGAATACAATCTTGTAAATATCTCTGATGCTACTCAATTATGACTAGGGGTCATCCCAATCAATAACTGCTCACACTACCTCATTCTTAACTCCCTTTTGAGAGGAGGATCCTGAGAAACACTGGTTATATCAAGGAATTTCACACACTCACCTGGACAGACACATACATGTTGTTGTTTAGTGGTCTTGGAGAATTTACTCACAATGAACTATTCCAAGACCCTAATACCTAATCTTGTTGGTGAACCCTATCAAATAAAATAGTGTAGTTCATTTTAATTAAGCATTGATTTTAATTTCCTTTATTACTCAAAAGAGGTATATGGACGTGCAACTAATGGTATTATGACAGAACATGAAGCAAAATGCACACCTAACAATCAATGCAAATGCATTGTGTCCATGAAAAACGGGGTATTCTACTACGTGAAATGCACAATTTTCTTCAAATGATAAATGCAAGCTTTCCTATATGAAATCCTGACTAGTACTCCAAATCAAATCTAGTGCAAGTACTATGCAAAATGCAAGATGCAATGTATGATGATAAGCAAATATTTTTGGATTTTTTGAAATAAAAATGAGATATAAAAGCAAAAGAATGGCTCTACAACCCCCAGACTCTGCAAGCACACTCAAGCAGCACTCAAGCAAAGTACTAAGGTAAAAGAAATCTAATGCACTAATCCCAAAACAAAAAATCGAAAATGCAATGACAAGAACATTATTCAAAAATAAATCTACCCTAAAGAAAACGTCTCTGGTAAGAAATAGAGGTGTATACAGACTCTAGCAGTATCAAAGGAGACTCAGCAATCATCAAACTTCACCCAAAAACCATCCATCTTCCTCTAGAAGGCAAAACTAAGGGCATACATGACTGTTTGCAGTAAACCCGTGTGTGTACGCGGAAATAGCGGTGAAACCCGTATATATATGCGAATGTGAGTTAAAAAATCATGTACAGGAAGAAAGGTGCATAAAAATAAAGGCAAACAGACAAGCTGAGACAAACTTCACACCAATCAGACACTACCAGGCAAACATGCCCCTAGACCCGACATAGAAACAATAGAAAAAGAGCAATTCAAATTCATTGAATGCCGATAGAAAACCCCCAAAGGACAACTACTAGGAACTTCCCAGTGGAGTTGCCAATTCTGTTACAGAGAGAAATTCATATGGCTTGGGGTACCACAACAGACAACTTTACTCCAGAAATCAATCCTTTCCAATATGCAATAGAAATTAAATCTCTAACACTAAAGGATTAGACCTCGTACCTTATTCCGGACGGTTGAAGTAGATCCCCGTTGAGCTTTCCAACTTCAGCTTGAATTGATAAATCACTTCCTCAAAAATAAGTAAACAAGACAAGCATACTATATATATTGGTGTTAGATCTATTCTAGCATATATAATCAACAATGTATAAGCATTTGAAATCAGCCATGGATAAAATATTCATTCAAACATGCATTATTGGACAAGCAAAGATATTTCTATTAATATAAAAGCAGATATTACAGTGGATACAACCTCTGTCGGCATGTCTGCAAATCAGAGAAACTGAATCCCCCACTTGGGCCTCCACCACCTCAATACTCCATCTCTCGATAGCAAGCTCACAAGCAAAAGGAAAGCTTGGGAAGAACACAAAAGTGCTCCAAGGGACAAAGGGATGCAGACTCAAGCACAAGTTCCAGCAACAATGGACTATAGTTTCTTTGCTCTCAATTCTCTCATATGCCTTCAATGTACCAAAGAGTTCTTTATATATCTTTTCAAAGGGGTAATGAAAGGTCAAATCCGAGCGATCTCAAGGCATATGGAAGGCCATGAGTCAAGTGAGTCGGATCCATGTTAAGGAAAAATCCAAAAGGATTTGGATTGTGCACACATCCCAATGTACATGGTTTTAGGGGTCAAACCTGCGTATATACACGATTAGGGGTTTAAAAGTCGCGTGTATTAATTTTCACATGTTTTTAGGGATGGTCAAGGAAACATCAAAGGACAAAAAATGGTCCAAGGGGTCTAAGGAGTCTGTAGAGGGACATGGGAAGGCCATACAAGTGTGATTCACCTGGAGTGGTAAAATCAGCTATAAAACCTATCCCAAGGATTGATGATATAATTTATGAAATCCATGGAGCAAATTTCTTCTCAAATATTGATATTAGATTTGGTTATTCTCAAATTCGAATTAGGGCCGACGAAGACATACCAAAGACTGCTTTCATATTCCAATATGGTTACTTTGAGTTTGTTTCCATGCCCTTTGGATTGACAAATTCTTCTGCCACATTCCAATCATGCATTAACAATATCTTCCATAAGCAAATTCATAAGTTTGTACTAGTTTTCTTTGATGAAATTCTGATTTACAGTAAAACATGGAAGGGACACTTGCATCATCTAGAAGTGGTATTAAAAATTCTGCATGATAAATATTTGTTTGCTAAGTTTTCAAAATGTGAGTTTGGTTTGACATAAATTTTGGATATTGGACACATCATTGGTCAATATGGTGTGAAGGTGGACATGGAAAAATAAAATCCATTATTGAATGACCTTGTCCCAGAAATATCACTAAATTGAGAGGATTCATTGGGATTTGTACTTACTATAGAAAGTTTGTGAAGGGTTCTCCCAACTCACTTCACCTCTCACTGACTTGAAATATAAGGATTCTTTCCAATTACATGAAGAAGCTGAAAAATATTTCCAAAGAATGAAATAGGTAATAAGCAATTGTCATATTCTTGCATTGCTTGATTTTTCTAAACCATTTGTCTTGGAGTTTGATGCATCTGGAGAGGGCATTGGAGTAGTGCTAAATCAAGGAAAACACCCAATATATTTTGAGAGTAGGAAGCTACAACCACATGAGAAACTTTACTCTATTTATGACAAAGAAATGTTATCCATCATACATGCTTTGATCAATTTTAGGAAATACTTGGTGGGAAACAAGTTTGTGGTCAAGAATGACCATAACAGCTTAAGGTACTTCCTCACTCAAAAAAATATAAATGAAAGGAAATAAAAGTGGTTGAGTAAGATTCAAGCATTTTATTTTGATATTGAATATGTGAAGGGTAAGAATAATGTGGTAGCATATTCCTTATCTAGAAGACGTTCTATTTCTCTAATGGATGTTACAAAAGATTGGAAAGCTATATTAGAAGTAGAATATGCCAAGGATAAGTTCTCTTGTGGAAATTTTTATGGAACTAACCATGATGATAGGTATAAGGTGTTGGAAGGAATCATCTACTACAAATATAGAATTTATTTGGTCCCTGGTTTGAGTTGAAAGGAGAAAGTATTGAAGAGAGCTCATGATTCTCCTTTAACATGCCACCCTGGTTTCTTCAAAACATATAGAATATTGAGAGAAATATTATCTTGGAAAGGATTGAAGAATGATGTTCTGCAATATGTTAATGAATTCCCAATATGTCAAAAAAACAAGGTGGATCACAATCATCCAACTGGTCTCTTACACTTCTTTCCTATACCAGAACAAAAACGGGAGATCATTTCCACGGATTTCATTGCTGGTTTAGCAAAGTACTTGGTAGGGATTGAATATTTGTAGTGGTGGATAGACTCACTAAATTTTCTCATTTATTTGTTATTAATACAACTTTCACCGCTCCACAAGTGGCTAAGATATTCTTTACAGAAGTTTTCAGATTGCATGGGCTTCCCAAGAGCATTGTTAGTGATAGAGATAGCATTTTTTTAGTGCATTTTGGAAAGAACTCTTAAAAATGGTGGGGAAAATTTTTACTCCTAGCATAAGCTATCATCCACAAACTGATGGACAAACAGAGATGGTGAAAAAATGGTTGGAGGGATACTTGAGGAACTCTATTAGTGGGAAACAAAAGGCATGGATCAAATGGTTTCATTTGGGTGAGTTTTTCTATAATACTATTTTTCATATGTCCATTGGAATGTATCCTTTTGAAGAAATTTATAGTTATGATGCATCCACTTTTATTGAACACATCTTTGGTGATAGTAGAGCTCCAAAATCTAAGTATTGGATTGAAGAAAGTCAAGAAATTTTGAAGGTTTTGAAAGATAACTTGCAGGTTTCCCAAAATTAACAAAAACAATATGCATATCAACATAGAATGGAGAGACACTTAAAAGTGAATGATTTGGTTTATTTGAGGTTGAATCCATAAAAATAAACCACCATAAAATGTAAAGGTTCAGAAAATATCAAACCAAGGTTTTATGGTCCCTACAAAGTGATTCGAAAAGTTCGAGAAGTGGCATATGAGTTGGAGCTTCCAGCAGGAAGTAAAATCCATAATGTATTTCATGTTTCATGTCTAAAGAAGGAATTAGGGCAGCATATTTCATATTTAGAAACATTAACTCCCTTGGATGATTAAGGACAACTTACTCGCATTCCATAAAGACTATTGAAGACAAGGGAAAGGAAGTTAAGAAGCATAACTATAAGGGAATACTTGGTACAATGGAAGTATTTTCCTAGTGAGGAAGACATTTAGGAAGAGGACAAAATTTTGCAGCATCCAAAAATGGAATTACTTGAGGAAAAGAAATATTGGGTAGGTAGGACTGTCATGTCCCCATCCCAATAAGACTACAAGTAAACAATGTTTCACCAACCTACTAGTTCCCTACGTTGAGGTGGAGGCATTAAATTTTGCAATAAGGGAGATATGAGACCCAATAGGACCTTATTTTACCATATAAACATTAAATTGGGTCCTATAAATAATAAATGTGGATAAAATAAAGTGCCATTTCTTCATGGAGACACTTGGAGGCTCATGGAGACCTTGGGTGGCTATATTCCTCCCTACACTTGTCATGACCTACCTCCAAATTCAAAATTAGGGGGAATGTAATGTTCTTGGGAGGTGAATATGTGTCAAGTAACATATCATGAGCCAATTAATTTGAATTTGTGAAGAGGATTAACTCCCCATGGAAGAGGAAGAGACTAGGAATAAAATGTGTGCCACTTGGAGAGAGATTCCATGCACTTTATGCCAACTATGATGGAAGATTCTCTGACAAAGTCAGACCCGATTGCAGAATTGATTGAATACATGATTGCATACCTATGACAATGTGACATGATAGGGATAAACTTTAGACACCAAGAGTGCCCATTTGGGGGTTAGTGGCATCCATTGGAATTTGGAAGAGAATTGAGGCATGAGGAAGAGGACAACTGTCATAGGGGTTACTAAACCACTAGGATGAGTTGGAGGAATCATATGGAGAGAAATTAGACCTTATGGGACCCTATGAGTATTATAAAAATATTTCATGCAGAAGGAGAATGGATTTTGATCATTTAGATAATTTTCCTTTGGCATTTTGGAAAGCACAAGCTTGTCCATTGCACGGTGAGTGCTCACTCTCCCTACTAGTGAGTCAATTTTGAGGGAGTTATATTCCTATAGAAATTGGCTGTTGGAGAGGCCACACATACCTCTATTTTGGAGGTGAATTTATTTTTTCACTTGCATATTGAATACTGATACATTTCATGAATCATCCATTTCCCATTCTTTCATCCCTATTTCATTATTTCCCATGTTTTCTATAATGGCACACTTGTGAGAATGGTTCTTGTGCTTGGTTGAGATTGGTTGATTTAAAAGAATGGGTGAATAATGTTTGGATATGTAGTATGGTGTCTCTATACTATTTAAGTCGAATCATTATAAATACATGTGCAAAATTCCCACATTTCCAAGCTATTGTTTGACTAGTTTTCATGTGTTGGCTTCCAATTCGAATGAGAAATGTATCTGAACTTTAATGTGGAATTTCCATGATGTTAAATGTTGTTTAATAATATATTTGTATTATTTACATGGTATCCTAGTTCTCCATTCTCCATTCTCTGTTCTGAATCATTCCATGTTCTTTTTATGAGTTAAAGTGAAGGTATCACTATCATTTCTCTTAAGCAATATCACTGGAAGTTAACAAATGAATGTGGGGATCTATAATCAGTTTTCATAAATCATAACCATATATAATGTTAGACCATGAGGTATTATATCAGTCCCCATTTTCTTTTTAGAAACTTGGGAATTTTTCATATGAGTTGGGAATCCCTTTTTGCTTACACCCTAGGGGGAATTTCATCACATTTTCCTAGCAATTTTTCCCTTTTTGTCATCAAACCCAAATGAAGTTTCAAAGGTATAAAACCAGTTCTAAAGTGACCATAAAGTCTATTGATAGGAATTAATACTCACCATATCATTCCAACTCAAATTCGATACCATTTGGTTCCATTTGGAGCCTCTAGAGTCAAGACTAGTTAACCCGGAATTTGTACAAATTGTTCCTTTGTCTAGAAATTTCAAGTTGGGAAATTACACGATGGTAGAATGTACTAATAAAAAACCTAATTTTTTGGTATCCATCATTAAGAATGAGGTATACATTCAACATATCAAGTATTTTGAGCCAACATACTGATTGGGAGAAGACAGTTGTCGAAAGGCACTGTAGATAATGGATATGTAGTTGATTCATGTATCCAGTCTATTGCTGGTCAACCATGCAAAAATACTCCAACAAATATTTTTGACTAACATGACTGGCTTATAGCCTGATTGATTGCTAGTAAATTTTGATCAAATAACATATCAATCAACAAGATATATCCCCCAAATGAAACATGTTGGGCGTTGGCTCAAAAACTTATAAGTTTCTAAAAATTTTCTTCTAGCATATTTCTTGAATAATATACCAATATTAAAATAATTTTAAATGAAATCCTTAAAATATTGGTCGATGCAATATTTCATTTATATCAATCACTAGAATCAATAGTAGTCAGAATTGTTATACACATGCAAACAAGATATGGAAGAATCCGAAACAATAATACTCCTTTCTTTGATGATATACGACTAGGATTCTTACAAGCATTTATAGTTTACTAGAAGTATTGTGAATAAAATAATTCACTATTGTGATGGATGCCAAGCCAACTTGAGCATCAATCCAAAACCAAAATGGATATGATTTCACAATATTACTCATTCATTTCCTTAGGCACACAATCACTGTTATATGAACACTACAACAAGAAGGCTTTAAAAATTTCTTGTAGGCATCTTGATATGAGCATAGCATGTTTTCTTTTGGATTCGTACCACTCCTCTTTTCCTGCTACTATCACCCATCCAAAAGAGAGTGGAAATGGTGCCAATGTGGTACTCTACGAGATTACACAAGAATTCAACAAAGAGAAAGCACACACCGAGAAACCATAAAAAAAGGGATGGATCGAGCATTCAATCAATTAGATTCATGCTATAATGGTGCATTTGTACATCAAAGATATGGTTGGAGCGGTTATGTACTTGCTCCAACTGTTATTAGTTAATTACACTAATGATGACAATTAGGGCCCTAAAGGGTCCCTTCAACATAACCTAAGAGCTAAGTATGACCCTAGATAACCCCATCTTACCTTATAATTTTAGGTAAAACCCCATCCTTTTTACTAATTGTTCCCTAAACCCATTTTTAACTTAATTAATGAGCGATTAAGAGAAGTATTAGCAAGTTAATGGGTTTTGGGACAAATGTCACAAAAAATTGACAAGGGCATGTAATGATGGTGGAGCCTTGGGAAAAAGAGGTAATAAAATGTAGTGCGAGGAAGAAGAGAGGATCTTGGGGAGAGAACGAAAAAAAGAGAAGGTGGCCATGGGAATAGATTGTGTAGCAAAGGAATGATGTGAAACATATAGATTCAAGCACAATAAGAAAAACGTGAAGGATAAAACGTAGTGCAACATCGGGTTATTGTAATGTTCATGACAATTTATGGTTGAGAGTCGAATTTGTGGGTAATTGGAATATCTACTAGAGGACATAGAAATTAGTCTGGTTCTAGAGCAAAGTATCCAATTGTCTACTATCTTTGGAAGTTGTGTTAGTTGAGAGAACATGTAATCCCAAGGCTGTTTGTTATCTTTTCATAGATAAATTCTCCTTGGTTTTGCATTTGGTTGCACCGGTGATATGTAAAAGGTGTGAGAAATTCCTTTTGTAGAGCTATGAGTGTTGTTGTATTTGTAACTTCAGAATATATTCTGATGTATATTATCATTGTATGTTGTTTTACACCTAGCAGAGATGTGTTTCCCTCCTTTCGGGATGTCTTTATTATGTATGTTCCTTGAGGTACAACCTCCATTGTAAGTTAATAGTCCCCGGTATAATATTACGTAACGTACTTGTTGCTGCTGCAACAAGTTTTCCAAAATTCTAAAAATTTGGGACCCTCCTTTTGCTTTGGGTTAGTCCAGTCCTTTTTCTTGTTTTCTTTCCTTTGAGTTCAACTTATGGATTTTCGAGGTGCCTTCATGGAATTTGAGTGCTTTCACTTAGCTGGTTTCTCATCGTTTTCATGTTTTCATCTTTTGAATTGAGCTTCTACTTTTTTTGCATAACCCTTAAAGTATTCATTGAAAAGTATTCTTGGATCGGGAGGTTTCGCCTTTGGTCGATCCGCCGTTGCGGGTCCTTTTCAACTCATCTTTATCCTTTCCGCCCCGCCGTTGCGGGTGGCTTCCGAGACTTCATTTCCGATCTTGGCCCCGCCGTTGCGGGTGGCTTTTGAAACCCGATCTTTGTTTCTCGCTCCGCCGTTGCGGGTGGCCACAGGAGCCCGGTTCGTTGGCCACCCCGCCGTTGCGGGCCTCCCCCCTATCTTGGTTGTCAGGTAGCAGTTGCGGGCGCGTTCTTATTATCGTGTCGAAGGTGAGCGAATTCTTCCCTCGCCGT